>ML104203.1:189623-225080 GCA_003697995.1 Taxidea taxus jeffersonii
CCCCCCCCCCCCCCCCCCCCCCCGCCGACTCCTACTTCTGCCCAGCTGGAGTCCTCCCGTGAGAGGTTTAGAAAGTGAAACAGAATTCTTAGGGTTATAATGGAAATTGAAGATTGGAGAGGGTAAATACCATGCCCCAGGTTGTCCGGCTAGCAAGAGGTGGTCAGGGCATTTGAACCTAGTCTATTTCCTTCTTTTTCTTTTTTTTAAGATTTCATTTATTTATTTGAGAGAGAGACAATAAGAGAGGGAACACAAGCAGGAGGAGTGGGAGAGGGAGAAGCAGACTTCCCACTGAGCAGGGAGCCGGATGCAGAGCTCGATCCCAGAACCCTGGGATCATGAACTGAGCCAAAGACAGACGCTTAAACGACTGAGCCACCTAGGTGCCCCGAACCTAGTCTATTTTCAAAGCCTAGACCCTGAATCACCAAGAGCAGAGGCAGAACTCTGTTTAGACAGAAACTCACTATGTGACCGTAGCAAGTGAATTCAGTTCACTGAGTCTATTTTCCCATCAGCAAAACGGTGACAAAAAGGTCTACCTAACAGGGCTGATAAGAGGATTGGAAATCGTATGTGCCAAGTCTTCACTTGGCACCAGACTCCCAACCAAGGAGGATCCATGAACGAAAGTACTAGTCCATTTTTCAGATGGAAAATAGCATCATAGGAGTTAAGGAACATGGCCAGGGTGATATGACCATTTGCTATCAAAACAGATCTTGGGGGTGCTTAGGTGGCACAGTCTGACTCTTGGTTTTGGCTCAGGTAGGATTTCAGTGTAGTGAGATCAAGCCCTGCATTGGGTTTCGTGCTCTGTGCAGAGTCTGCTTGGGATTCTCTCTCCCTCTCCTTCTGCCCCTCCCCACTGCGCTCTCTCTCTCTCTCTCTCTCTCTCTCTCAAAAATAAATAAATAAATCTTAAAAACAACAACAACAACAAAACAAAAACAAAAACAAAACACCAGATCCTGATCCTGGGATTTTTACTCCAAATTCCATGTCCGGCTCACTTGAGCATTGGATGGGAGTGTGGGGAGACTAAATCTAAGGACCCTCCATAAGAAATTCTATTTCACTGAGGACAAGACTGTGCATCTACTCCATGTAAAGGACTATGGTGGGCACTGCAGAATAGGACACAGTGAGGATAGCCTGGCTCTGTCCTCAAGGGCAGTGATGTGGCCAGTGAAATGGACCTGGTGCAAAGTTTGTAACAAGAGCAACCTTTCCTTTCTCCTTCCATCAGAGAAATGGGTTTAGCTAAGTCGGGGATTCTTAGCCTTGGCTGCCCATTGTCATCACCTAGGAAGCTTTGGAAAAGCTGCTCCCTGGTCCCATCCCTGGGGTTCCTACAGCCTAAGACATTAGCAAATGGGCAGGCAAGCTGGGAAACCCCGAGCTATGCAAAGAGGAAGTTCTAGGGCCAACTGGGGTGCGGGAGGAGGAGGCAGCATGAGTGGGGAAGTGAGGGATTTTTGCATCGCGGAAGTGAATGATCAATGAGGAGAGTGCCTAGGACTGTGGTCTTTATGGTTCTAGGTGCAAGACCTGGGCACTTGTGACAGTATCGGGATGGAGCCCCTGCCTCCCCACGGGCAGCTGCAGATCCACAGGCCAGACCTCAGACATGCAGTCAGGAGGGAAATGCTTCTTCCATTAGCCTGAGACACCACCTTCATGGCAAGAGCTGCCCACTAGGCTGCATGCAAGGGGAGGTCTGACTACAGCCGAGACCTGGCCTTCCTGACCGTGGGAGGGGAGACACATGACCGCCTGGAAACAGTCTGTTGCATTTCCAAACACGAAGTCAGATAAACAAAATGCATTATTATTTTATTAGCAGCCCTTAAAAGCTCCTGAGGTGGTGTGAGTTATGGCAGATACAGCTAGATTCATATATTTATTTTATGTGTTTAGCACTTAATTTACCCTAGCTTGCCTTGTGAGACACCCCGCCGTAACACATTTTTACTGTTATGTTCCCTCCACATTAATCAGGCTTCTGGTACTTCTAGACAGCAGGCGTCTTGTTTCCAATAATTCACCTGTTTTCAGTGTTATCTGTCCAGCGCTGTTATTGTGGGGTTTCATTTCCACATTGCGTTCTTTTTTTTTTTTTTACATTTTTTAAAGATTTTATTTATTTATTTATTTATTTATTTATTTGACAGGCATAGACCACAAGCAGGCAGAGAGGCAGAGAGAGAGAGGGGGGAAGCAGGCTCCCCACCAAGCAGAAAGCCTGATGCGGGGGGCTCAATCCCAGGACCCTGGGATCATGACCCAAGCCAAAGGCAGATGCTTAACGACTGAGCCACCATACTTTTTTAAAAATGTTAAGATATGTTATTAATTTCAGGAAACTACTCAGAAAACACAATTCTTTTTTTTTTTAAGATTTTATTTATTTGGGATAGAGAGCAAGCACACAAGGAATAGGGGAGCAGCAGAGGGAGAGGAAGAAGCAGACACCCCAATGAGAAGGGAGCCCAACATGGGGTTTGATCCAAGGACCCTGGGATCATGACCTGAGCCAAAGGCAGACACTTTACCAACTGAGCCACCCAGGCGCCTCCCAAGACACAATTCTTATAAATACTTATAAATACTTCTATTTATAGAAGTAAATAGGTATTAGGTCCGAGATTTGGTGGTGTATTGAACATTACTCACCAGAGAAATTCTAAGCTTAGCTTTTCAAGGACTGAATAAAAGCAGAGAAACATGCACAAAGCTTCCCCCTGAAAGGTCTGGGACTTGCAGGAAGGAGTTAGGGGTGATAGACAGTGGAGGGCAGTAATCATGGAAGGTAAAGGGGGAGGAGGGGGACTGGGCAGGAAAAACCTTCAGAGTGCCATGCAGACCCAATCCTGTAAAAGGAAAGACAAGAAGGAGAAAAATGGGGCAAGGAGGATTTCAAGACACTGTGCCATCTTGGCAATCCAGTGGGCAGTGGAGCAAAGTTGCTGGTTAGAGGACTCTCCCATTGGGGAATAGTAAGTGCTGGTGCCTCCACTCTGCTGTCATTGGCCTGGGAGCTGCCTGGGAAGACCAGGAAGCTGCCTCAAAAGCTGTTGCTGGAGGCTCTCTGCTAATCCTGTTCTTCTTGGGCAAATTTTTTCTTGAAGGGGAATGGGAGCAATGTTCTTCCCATTGGCTGCCACACCCCCTCTCAGTTCCTGATGATGTGAACCTTTCTTTTTCTTTTTTTTTTTTTTTAAGATTTTATTTTATTTATTTTTTTAGAGGGAGAGAGAATCCCAAGCAGGCTCCACGCCCAACACCGGGCTCGATCTCACAACCCCAAGATCATGACCTGAGCTGAAATCAAGAGTCACATACTTAACCGACTGAGCCACACAGGTATTCCTAAAGATTTTAAGTATTCCTTACACCCCATATAGGGCTCAAACTCTCAACCCAGAAATCAAGAGTCACATGACTCAGCCAACCAGATGCCCATGATGTAAACCTTTCTAAATGAAAAGGTATGGCCTCCTTAGGGTTACAGACTGTTTGTCTCTTCTTGTCCTGGGGTAATCAAGTGAACCCCATGCCCAGCTGAACTGTAGGGGAAATGCAATTAAACGTTTTACAGGGAGACACAAATGACAATTGGTGGTAGAACCAGGAGCACACTTTTTCTTTCTGTTTTTCTCTATATTCCAACTCATAGTGATAATTTATTGTGGTTTTGATTGGAAAACATTTATAATAAATATCTTAATTTTTTTAAAGATTTTATTTATTTGACAGACAGAGATCACAAGTAGGCAGAGAGGCAGGCAGAGAGGGAGAGAGGAGGAAGCAGGCTCCCCGCTGAGCAGAGTCTGATGCGGGGCTCGATCCCAGGACCCTGAGATCATGACCTGAGCTGAAGGCAGAGGCTTTAACCCACTGAGCCACCCAGGCACCCCTATAATAAATATTTTAAAATCAACTCCATAATGACACCTTTTTTATCCAAAATGCTATTCCCGTATTTGGTAACCCAACAAAAGCTTCAAAATCAGAGAACAGGTTAAGAGATCATGCCCAGCCTCTGAGTTCAGACAGATCTGAGCCTGACCCATGACTCAGACTACTACTCTACACACCCAGCAGACCCTGGCCCCTCTCTGCTCTGGCTCCCTGATCCGGAAAGGAAGACACGTGTCCTTACTTCTCAGCATGGCTTTATTAGAAGAATAGGTAGGTAAGCCTTCCAGCGCCATGCCTACATAGAGCAAGAAACCAATCAATCCTGATGCCTCCCCAGAATTGCTGAAGTTTCAAAAAATCCACATTCGAGGGACAAAGATTGGCTACAGCTGAGGAAATTCCAAATCACGTCCTAGGAAAGTCCCAAAAATGAGTTCTGAAAACCTCCTTGACAGCAAGTCCACTTATCAGTGTATACTCAGGAGAGGTGAAAGCAGAGACTCGGTTGTCCGCACATCTGTGCTCAGAATAGCATGGTGCACCATCGCGGAAATCAGATGCAGCCCACACGCCCCCTGACAGATGAATGGATAAACAAAATGTGGTCCGTACCTGAAGGGTTAAAGTAACTCCATTTTGAGGGAGTAGCCATTTTGTTGTTTACATTAAACTATGAGTGACCCAGGGTGCACATAAATTCTGAGAACAGAATTGGTTACTTTGTAGATAAGACCTAACCGGTCTTGCTACTCCCTGCAACTTTCCCACCCTGATACAAACAACTTTCAAAAAATATCCCCTAGACAAAGTAGCCAATCCCCGCTGAAACAGCACAGCTTAAGCAACCCCAGCACCAATCATTTTAAAGGTCGCCAATACGTTTGATTTACCTGTGACTTTGCGTGTGATACTTTGTAGTTTTTGCCTTTATAAGCCCTGAGAAATTCCAGCTCGGGGGCCTTCCTCCTAAGCTCCGCAGCTCTGCTGTGTGGGTGTGAGGAGGAGGCCTGAGCTGCAGCCCACCTGAATAAAGCCTTGCTTTTGCATTTCGGCACGTCTGGCTCTCGGTGGTCTTCTTGGTGGTTGTCCTGCGATCTGGGCAGTACAGTACCTAGATGGAACACTACTCAGCATTAAAAAAGGAAGGAAATTCCAATACACTACACCATGGGAGAACCTGGGGGACACTAAGCTAAGTGAAACAAACCAGACACAAGAGGACACATATGGCATGACTCCACTTGTATGAAGTACCTCGAGTAGTCAAATGCATAGAGACAGAACACAAAACAGAGGTCGCCAAGGGCGGGGGAGGAAATGGGACTGAGTGTTTAATGGGTACAGAGCTTCCGTTTGGAACAATGAAGTTCTGGAGGTGGATGGCGAGGATAATTGCGCAACAATGTGAACACACTTAGTGGCACTGGAATGTACCCTTAAAAATGTTAAAATGGGGGACGCCTGGGTGGCTCAGTTGGTTAAGTGGCTGCCTTCGGCTCAGGTCATGATCCCAGCATCCTGGGATCGAGTCCCGAATCAGGCTCCTTGCTCAGCAGGGAGCCTGCTTCTCCCCCTGACTCTGCCTGCCACTCTGTCTGCCTGTGCTCGCTCTCTCTCCCTCTCTGACAAATAGATAGATAAAATCTAAAAAAAAAAATTTTTAAATGGTAAATTTTATGTTTTGTGTGTTTCACACAATACAAAAATTTTAATAATGGTTAAAAGCCTCCTGGGTACAACAGTGTTATTTCTTTGCAGGAAGCAAAGCTGAGCTCCCGGCAGGTTATTTCTCAAATAGAGAAGAAACATACAGCTTGTGCAATTCATTTCATTTTTAAAAATCACCTTTAATTATAAAAATAAAACCATAATATAAATTTTGAAAATAAAAAAAATCTTGGGGTGGCTGGTTGTCTCAGTCTGTTAAGGCTTCAGCTCAGGTCATGATCCCAAGATCCAGGGATCGAGTCCCACAGTGGGCTCAGAAGGGAGTCGGCTTCTCCCTCCCCCTCTGCCAGCCGCTCCTCCTTCTTGTGCTCAACCTCTCTCTCTTTCTCTCTCTCAAATTTAAAAACAATCTTTTTTTAAAGAAAATTTAAAAACCTTATATTTCCATTTTTCTTCTTTTTTTTTAATATTTATTTATTTATTTATTTATTTGACAGACAGAGATCACAAGTAGGCAGAGAGGCAGGCAGAGAGAGGGGGAAGCAGGCTCCCCACTGAGCAGAGAGCCTGACGCAGGGTTGGATCCCAGGACCCTGAGACCAGGACCTGAGCCAAAGGCAGAAGCTTAAGTCACTGAGCCACCCAGGCACCCTTTTTTTTTTTTAACAGCATTTTTAAAAAATTTAATTGTAACCATAGTATTTGGACACCATTCCCTCTGAAGACAGGTCCCAAAAATGACTTGCAGAGGGGCACCTGGGTGGCTTAGTGGGTTAGAGCACTTGACTGCAAAAATGACTTGCAGAAACCTCCTTGGCAATACACAGACTCAAGGTGGACACTGTGATTTCTCCTGGGACACCGGCCTTGCTTCCTCCAGGGTGGGAAGCATGCATACACCTGGTGTATGGGAAAGGTAGGGCCACGGGATGGTTGGTAGAGGGGAAGAAGAATAGGAAGAAAGAAGATTCATGGCTGTCAGTGTCTCCTTTACCCCAGTACCAGGTCATTGGCATACACAGATGCATGTAACCAGAGCCTCCCCATGCTGAGTTCTATCACTTACGGCTCTCTTTTAGGCCAAAGTCCAGGAAAAAAAAAAAAAAAGGAACTGGTTGTTGAGGCAGCCCCAGGCCATGGGCATGAGAACAATCTGGCTGATGCTTGAGACCCACTGCAGGGAACCCAGGACCAAGTATTCTGGGGGAAATGCATGGAACTATGGCATCCTATTCAGCTGGACTCCCATCAGGACAGCAAGTGCAAGTCTGGGGCTGGACACACCAGAGCTGAGCCTTCCTGCAACCTGAAACAAGTGACTTCCTTCCTCTGAGCTTCAATTTCCTTAGCTTTAAAATGGGAATGAGGGGCGCCTGGGTGGCTCAGTGGGTTAAAGCCTCTGCCTTCAGCTCAGGTCATGATCCCAGGGTCCTGGGATCGAGCCCCACATTGGGCTCTCTGCTCAGAAGGGAGCCTGCTTCCTCCTCTCTCTCTGCCTGCTTCTCTACCTGCTTGTGATCTCTGTCAAATAAATAAATAAATAAATAAAATCTTTAAAAAATAAAATAAAATGGGAATGATATTCCCTACCCTCGTGATGGTGTTTTGAGGACTGAGAAAGTATCCACGTAAAGTGGCTGGATCACTAAATGGAAGCCATATCAGACCCAGCCCCCTGCACCCACCCAGTCCCCCAGAAGCAACTCCACTGATCTGACCAATGAGCAAATACAGAAAAGCTTTCCACCCACAGGCCCGGTTGGGCACTCTTGCAAATAACTTGGCAAACTGAATGAAAATAAGTCAATCAGAGAAAGACAATTATCTTATGATCTCACTGATATGAGGAATTTAAGAAACAAGACAGAGGATCATAGGGGAAGGGAGGGGAAAGTGAAACAAGATAAAACCAGAAAGGGAGACAAACCAGAAGAAACTCTTAATCTCAGGAAACAAACTGAGGGTTGCTGGAGGGGAGGAGGCTAGGAGGAATGGGGTAGCTGGGTAATGGGGAGGGTATGTGCTATGGTGAGTGCTGTGAACTGTGTAAGACTGATGAATCACAGACCTGTGCCCCTGAAGCAAATAATACATTATATGTTAATAAAAAATAATAATAAAAAACTCAGCAAACTATCTCACTGTTATGAAGAAACACTGGAAAGACTAAATAACAAGGTTTACCTAAGTATTTTCCCAAGCCAGATTATCTGTCATTCCTTAATAAACTGACCTAGTGCAAAGAACAGATTCTGGAAATAGCTTCAGATGGCCTCTTCACACAAAAATTTGTTCAAGAGAAGACTCCAATGTCATTCTGATTACAAATTCATGTTTAGTCTCCAACCATACCAAAGACAGCTGGTGTATTCTATGAATTAGGAGAACACTAGTTACTGTTACATATGAACTTCAGAATGTCAGTTGGCTAAACAGGATAGAAAGTTATTTCTCACTACAGCTCATTGCAGTGTTCTAGTGGACAGGCGGATTCTTCTCCATGTGGTGACCCAGGGACCCAAGCTTCTTCCACCCTGTGGTTCTGCTGTCCCCCTGGGTCGCTTTACAGCCAGTGGAAAGATAACATAAAAGTAGAGAAGCTCTACTGCTTCTTAAAAATTGACCCATGAGCAGCACACATCACTCCCACTCACATGTCATGGATGAGAACTAGCCACGTCGTCACAGTGGCAGCAAGACTGGCAGAAAATATTTGTGAAAATATTTGCAAAAATATATATTTGAGGGGTCCCTGGCTGGCTCAATCAGTAGAATGTGTGACCCTTGATCTCAGGGTTATGGGTTCGGGCCCCACGTTGGGTGTAGAGATTACTTAAAAATAAAATCTTTTTTAAAATGTGTTTTTTGGGGGCACATGGGTGGCTCAGTGGTTTAAAGCCTCTGCCTTCGGCTCAGGTCATGATCCCAGGGTCCTGGGATCGAGCCCCACATCGGGCTCTCTGCTCGGCAGGGAGCCTGCTTCCCCCTCTCTCTCTCTGCCTGCCTCTCTGCCTACTTGTGATCTCTCTCTCTGTCAAATAAATAAATAAAATCTTTAAAGATTTTATTCTTTAAAATAAAGAATCTCCGAGCAGAGAGCCCGATGTGGGGCTCGATCCCAGGACCCTGGGATCATGACCTGAGCCGAAGGCAGAGGCTTTAAACCACTGAGCCACCCAGGCGCCCCAATAAACAAAATCTTTTTAAAAATAAAATAAAATGTGTTTTTTAATTTAAAATATATATACATCCGACAAAGTTTGACAAAGTTCTTGTTTCTAGAATACACAATGTGCATATAATAAGAATATATTATATGCAGATTATCTAGAATTTATATACAGAATATATAAAGAATACTTATAACCCAATAATAGGAAGACGAACAATTCAGTTGGAAGAGTTGAAGAGACACCTCACCAGAGCAAATATACGGATGGCCAATAAATACATGAAAAGATACAAAACATCATCGGTCATTAGGGAAGTTCAAATGACAACCACAATTAGATACCACCATACACCCCTCGAATAGCTAAATTAAAGTGTCCCAAGGGTTGACAATGATGTAGAGAAACTGAGACTCACACACAGTGGGGGTAAGAACGTAAAATGGTATAACCTCCTTAGAAAACAGTTTGGAAATCTTCTTTCATATAAGATGTTTACAGGGTTTTTTTAAGATTTTTATTTATTTATTCGACAGAGAGAGACACAGCGAGAGAGGGAAAGCAAACAGAGGGAGTGGGGGAGGGAGAAGCAGACTCCCCCTGAGAAAGGTGCCCGATGCAGGGCTCAATCCCAGGACCCTGAGATCCTGACCTGAGTTGAAGGCAGACACTTAAGCAACTGAGCCACCCAGGTATCCTATAGACCGATTTTCTGGTCACAGTAAAATTAAATTTGAAGTCAGCTACAAATAGAAAACTAGAAAAAAATGTGTTCGGAAATAAATCACTTTTTTTTAAGTCAAGGTTAAATAATAAATCAGTGGAAATTTTAAAATATTTATTATATTTTTAAATAACAATGGTACTTTGTGTTAAAACATATAAAGTTTGCCTAAATCATTACGTGTTAGTGGGAAATGCATACTTTTACATGCTTTTGTTACATACTAAGGAAAAAAACACACTAGAAAAACTAATAGTAGAACAAACCCAAAGAAAGTTGTAAAGAAGGAAATAATAAAAATAAGAGCACAGAATAATGAAGTACAAAATAAATGCACATATACAAAACCAATATTTGATGCTTTTAACACATTAATAATACTGACAAACCTTTGGCAATATTGACCAAGAAAAAAAAAATAACAGAAGGCACAATATAGATTGAAAAAATAGAGAACATTATAAACCATTTTATGTTAATAAATTTGGAAACTTAGAAAACATGGATAAATTACTAGAAAAATAATCTGGCTCAGGAAAAAATTAAAAATCTGAGTAGTCCTGTAACCATTAAAGAAATTGAATCAGCAGTTAAAAATTTTGCTGCAAGGAAAAGACCAGTTTACTAGTAACTTCTACCAATCATTCAAGGAACAAACAACTCCAATATCACACAAATCCTTTCAAATTATAGTAAAAGAAGAAATACTCCCCAATTCATGTCATGAGACTAGCATAAAATTAATACCAAAAGTCACAAGGACAGAGCACAAAAGAAAAATCAAGAGACAATTTCACTGATGAACATAGATGCAAAATGTTTTTTCAAAAATTAGCAGGACCCTCAACTCTATGGTCAACTAATCTTCAACAAAGCAGGAAAGAATATCCAATGGAAAAAAGACAGTCTCCTCGGGGTGCCTGGGTGGCTCAGTGGGTTAAAGCCTCTGCCTTCAGCTCAAGTCATGATCCCAGGGTTCTGGGATCGAGCCCCGAGTTGGGCTCTCTGCTCAGCGGGGAACCTGTTTCCCTTCCTCTCTCTCTCTGCCTGCCTCTCTGCCTACTTGTGATCTCTGTCTGCCAAATAAATAAATAAATATCTTAAAAAAAAAAAAAGACAGTCTCTTCAATAAATGATGTTGGGAAAACTGGACAGCTACATGCAGAAGAATGAAACTGAACTACTTTCTTACACCATACACAAAAATAAATTCAAAATGGATGAAAGACCTAAATGTGAGAGAGGAATTCATCAAAATCTAGAGAAGAACACAGGCAGCAACCTCTTTGACCCTGGCCATAGCACCTTCTTACTAGATACATCTCCAGGGGCAAGGGAAACAAAAGCAAAAATAAACTACTGGGATTACATCAAGATAAAATGCCTCTGCACATAGAAGGAAACAATCAACAAAACTAAAAGGCAACTTTCGGAATAGGAAAAGACATTTGCAAATGACATATCTTATAAAGGGTTAGTACCCAAAATACACAAAGATCTTAAAAAACAACAGCTCAGTCAGTTAAGCACCCAAGTCTTGATTTTGGCTCAGGTCATGATCTCAGGATCGTGAGATCGAGCTCCACAT
This sequence comes from Taxidea taxus jeffersonii, assembly GCA_003697995.1. Classification (NCBI taxonomy): domain Eukaryota; kingdom Metazoa; phylum Chordata; class Mammalia; order Carnivora; family Mustelidae; genus Taxidea; species Taxidea taxus. The sequence continues at coordinate 200,701 of ML104203.1, forward strand.
CAGGCTCCGTGCTGAGTACAGAGTCTGCTTAAAATTCTTTCTCTCAGGCGCCTGGGTGGCTCAGTGGGTTAAAGCCACTGCCTTCGGCTCAGGTCATGATCCCAGCGTCCTGGGATTGAGCCCCACATCAGGCTCTCTGCTGAGCAGAGAGCCTGCTTCCTCCTTTCTCTCTGCCTGTCTCTCTGCCTACTGTGATCTCTGTCAAATAAATAAATAAAATCTTTAAAAAAAAAATTCTTTCTCTCCTTCTCCCTCTGCCCCTCCCCCTGTTCATACACTCTTTCTAAATAAATAAATAAAATCTTAAAAAAATAAAAACCTTCAACACCCAAAAAACAAATAATCCAGTTAAAAAATGGACAGAAGACATGAATACACATTTTCCCAAAGAAGACAGATGGCCAACAGACACATGAAAAGATGCTCAACATCACTTATCCTCAGGGAAATACAAATCAAAACCACAATGAGATACCACCTCACAGCTGTCAGAATGGCTACAATTAACAACATAGGAAACAACAGATGTTGGTGAAGATGCAGAGAAAGGGGAACCCTTTTTGCACTGTTGATGGGAATGCAAGCTGGTGCGGCCACTGTGCAAAACAGTATGGAGGCTCCCCAAAAAGTTAAAAACAGAATTACTCTATGACCCAGCAATTGCACTATTAGGTACTTACCCAAAGGATACAAAAATACTGATTCAAAGTGATACATGCACCCTGATGTTTATAGCAATATTATCAACAATAGCCAAATTATGGAAAGAGCCCAAATGTGTTCATCGATTGATAAATGGAGAAAGATGTGGTATATATACCCAATGGAATATTACTCAGCCAAAAAAAAAGAATGAAATCTTGTCATTCATAAGGACGTGGATGGAATGAAATAAGTCAATCAGAAAAATACAAATACCATATGATTTCACTCATACATGGAATTTAAGAAACAAAATAGATGAACATGGGGACGGGGGGAAAGAGCAGACAATCATAAAGCAGACTCTTAACTATAGAAAACAGACTGAGGGTTGCTGTAGGGGAGGTGGGTGGGGGATGGGCTTTAAGGTGATGGGGTGATGGGGCAAGCACTGGGTATTGTATGTAAGTGATGAATCACTAATTCCTACACCTGAAACTATTATTACACTGTATGTTAACTGGAATTTAAATAAAAACTTGAAGAAAAAGTAAATAAATAATAAAAATAAAAATTAGTGAAGTAATTCCAGCAATACATAAAACAATGGTGACCAAGTTGTGCTTGTTGCAGGAATATAAAATTGTTTTTATGTTAGAAAACCAATTCCTATATTTCACACAGATTAAAGGACAAAAATCACATGATCATCTTAATAAAGTGAAACATTTTTGATAAATTTAAATATCCACTCATGACAAAATAAATGTAAAAATAAATCCTTACAAAGCTAGAAGCAGAATTTCCTTAGCCTCTTACCATGAATCTACAGAAAACTGACAGCAAAAATCCCACGTAAGGGTGAAACATTGAATGTCTCCCTTTGATACCAAAAAAAGAGAAACAGCTTATATTTTCATTCAACATTGTGTTGGAGGAAGAGAAGAGAAATAAAGGCATAAGACTGCAAAAAAGAAATAAAACTTTCATTATTCGTATATATTATCTGCTATGTGGAAAACACAAAAATCTATAGAGAAATTACTAGCTTTAGTAAGAGTTCAGCAAGGTTGCTGAATAAAAAAAGATCAATATACAAAAGTCAGTGAACTTCTGCAATCAGCAACAAATTAAAAAGTAATTTGTGAAAAGATAATCATGCCAAAAATATAAACTGAAATGAGTAAATGTAACAAAAACTATGTAAGTGCTTTATGGTGAAAATTATAAACCCTTTTAAAACACATTAAAGAAAATCTAAAAAATGGGGAGTTTCATGGATATATTTTTTTAATATATATTTATTTTAGAGAGCATGCACAGGGTGGGGAGACACAGAGGGGGAGAGAGAGAGAGTGAGAGAAGGGGAGGGAATCCTCAGGCAGACTCCCTGCTGAGTGCAGAGCTGGATGTGGGGCTTGGTCCCAGGACCCCGAGATCACGACCTGAGCCAAAAACCAAGAATTGGAGGCTTAACTGACTGTGCCACCCAGGTGCCCCCAGATATCTTTTAATTTTGATATATTTTTCCTCTAAAATATTCAAAATTAACTCTTTGAAAACATACATAAAAACAATTCTAATTCTTTTTAAAGATTTTATTTATTTGACAGATCACAAGTAGGCAGAGAGGAAAGCAGAGAGAGTGGGGGGGGGGGGACGGGCTCCCCGCTGAGCAGAGAGCCCAATGTGGGGCTCGATCCCAGGACCCTGGGATCATGACCTGAGCCGAAGGCAGAGGCTTAACCCACTGAGCCACCCAGGTGCCCCAACAATTCTAATTTTTAATGTTTCTATTTTATTCATTCAAACATTGCTGGCCCATCTACTGAGCAACCAGACAGAAACCATTAGGGTTAAATTCAGTCAGTTACTGTTGTACCCCTCTCAGGGATAGGAATGACATAGCTGTACACATATTTTTACACATATTTTTTAACCTGTCATTACGAGGGTACAATTGTCAAGGTAGGAGGATGGGACACACGGAACACTTTGTTCATTTGATTCATAACTTCTAAATATCCGAACGGATTACTGTCTGCGGGCCCCCTTCCACTTTCTCTCGGTGGGCCCCTGGGACATTAGGGGCAGGCCTGATCAGAGGCACTGCAGGGGTCCTGGCTGTGGGCAGGGAACCCATCACTGGCTCCTGCAGACCCTCATGGAAGGCACCAACCCCGGGGGAGTCGGGGTGCCCTCCTTGGCAAGGTCAGTCAAACCCCACGAAGCTGGTTCCTGAGAAGAAGCTGGGAGGCCTCGAAGGCAAACCAACTCAAGCTGCCAGGATAGGCTCGTTGGCATCTGAGGCTTCTTGCTTTGTTGGTCAGGGCTGGGTGATGGGCGTGTTTGTCAGGAGTTTCTAGAGAGGAGGCCAGGGATCAGGAGAGAGAGAAGGAAGAAGTTGCTCCTTTCTGTCTGTGCAGGAGCAACGTCTGAAATTCATTCAACAAACATTTCCAGAGTGCTAATCAGCATCAGCATGAAAACCAGTAAGATTTATTAAAGCACTGCTGTCCTGATGGGTCCCTGTGAGGTAACTTTTATATACAACCCCACACAATGCACATTATACATAGTAGCCGTAGGAAGTAGGTGCCATTATTTTCTCAGTTTTACAGAGGAGGAAACCGATGCTTGATTCTTTTTAAAGAGTTTATTTATTTACTTGACAGATCACAAGCAGGCAGAGAGGCAGGCAGAGAGTGAGAGGGAAACAGGCTCCCCGCTCAGCAGGGAGCCTGATGTGGGGCTCGATCCCAGGACCCTGAGACCATGACCTGAGCCGAAGGCAGAGGCTTTAACCCACTGAGCCACCCAGGTGCCCCTCCAATGCTTGATTTTAAGTGATTTTGTCCAGGGTCATACAGCTTGTACACAACAGAGCCAGGATTGGAGTCCGGGCTGTGTGCCGGTACCAAAATTATAGAAATGAGTCAGTCATAGTCCTTACCTGCAGGGACATCATGGTCTAGTGGGAAAATCAAATACGCAGGTAAATATGTTTTGATAAACCAACCTGAATAGAGCTAGATCAACAAGAAGGACATCTAGATGAAGCTAAGTGAATGAGCTGGGAATAACAGGTATTACGTTGGATCAACAGTCAGGGATCTATGGGACTCTAGAAAAGGTTCATACGGAAACAGAGTGTGTGAGCGGTAACCGAGTTAGGTTAATGTTAGAAGATGCAAGACTTCTATTGGCTAGCGAAAAAGTTTGGACTTTGTCATCCAGTTAATGTTAGGGTAGAAGAGGGCCATGAAAGACATCACATTAAGATTCATTTGTGTTCTCTGTGTTGGGTGGGTGGAGTTGGGCACAATTAAGAGCAGAATGACCCCTGGGCCTGTGAGTGAGCCCCTGGTACTCAATAACCTAACCTTAAGGCAAGGCGTTAGCCATCAGGAAGAAAGCAATGCAGACTGGGAGCTTGATAAAGGAAGGACAGACAACAGGGCTTGACTTTGGTTGACTAGCTGAGGGAAACTAGTTAAGATAAAGACGAGGAATAACAATAGGGTACCACCAGGAATGCAATGTAGCCTTCAAAAATGATGGTCATGAACTCTACATGACAATATGGGAAAATGGTCATCATATTATGATAAGTGAAAAGAACAGAATTTTTAAAAATATTTACTTATTTTAGAGACAGACTGCGCAGGAAGGGGAGAGGGCAGGGGGAGAGAGAATCCTCAAGCAGACACCCGACTGAGCACAGAGCCTGATGCAGGGCTCCATCCCAGGACCCTGAGATCATGACCTGAGCTGAAATCAACTGTCAGCCACTTAACCAACTGAGCCACCCAGGTGCCCCAAGAACAGAATTTTCTAAATCACCTGTACCTGGGATTACAAGTATCTTTTCAAGGCACATGAAAGAAAAAAAAAAACAAATCAGTCATCCTCCTCCAAGAACTTACTTCTACTTGGTTAGTGTCTTGGACTGAGCTGTGGCCCCCTCAAAATTCGTATGTTGAAGCCCTAATGCCCAGTTGGAGATGGGACCTTTACGGAGGTCAAGTTAACAAGGGTGGGGCCCTGATCAGATAGGACCCACGTCCTTCTGAGAGGAGGAAGAGGCACCATAGGTCTCTTTCCCTCTCACCGCACATGCCCAGAGAAAAGGTCAAGTGAGCACAGAGCAAGATGGAGCCATCTTCAAGGTGAGGAGAGAGGCCTCACCAAGAGGCAACGTGGCTGACACCTTGATCTCGGACGTGTGCCATTGGATTTCCGTTGTTCAAGCAGCCCAGTCTGTGGTATTTTGTTACAGCAGCCCGAGCAGACTAATAAGGCTGCCGGTCAGTGACCAAGTCCTGCTGATTCTTTCCTTGCAATTCTCCTTACAATCTCGGCTTCCTTCCTTGTCATTCCCACTGCAAACATGAAACATGACTGAAGGCCGCCTTGGGCCCAGATGAATGCAACTGATTCTTTCACCTCTCTGGCTTTGTACTTCCTGACTTGCTTCTCAGACTCCCGGCCACCAATTCTGCCTTTGTCCCATACCGACTATCATCTCACACAGCTAAGATGTTTGAATCTGGCAACTGATATCTTCCTCCAGTACCAGCCCTCAGCTCCCTCTTCTAGAACTCTCTGCTCACCTCTCAGATGCAAGTTCTCTGGCCTCTCGAGGTGAGTTGTAGTTTCCTGCGCCCACCTGGGTACATGCAGAAAGAAATCCAGTTCAGACAGGCATTCAAATGGCTGGTGTGAGGATGGGATCTTTCTGCGCCTCCTCCCTCACCTCTGCGTGTCTTTCCTGGCTCTGTACTCCCAGGTTTGTGCTGCAGACGGCATTTCCCGCATGGAGCAAAAGAGGACTGCCGGCAGCCTTAAGCCTCAAGCATCCCAGATTACCAAACTTCATGGGAAAACAAAGTTTCTTTTTCTTGGCATTCATACGTATCAAAGTCCCAGTGTTGGGGGGCGGGGGTGGGTGGGTCAGTCGGTTAAGTATCCACCTTCGGCTCCGGTTGTGATCCCAGGGTCTTGGGGTCATTGGGCTTCCCGCTCAGCGAGGAGTCTGCTTCTCCTTCTCCCTCTGCCCCCCAGCCCTGCCCAGCTCAGGCTCGCTCTCTATCTATCTACCTCAAATAAATAAATAACATCTTAAAAAAAAAAATCCCAGAGGGATGATGACTGGTCCTTCTTGGGTCCAGGGCAAGAGGAAGGGGGAGCCTAACAGGCCAGAGTTAGGTCACAATATGGTAGTTTGCAAGAGTGGGAGAAGCCCCTGTTACCAAAAGAGGAAAGAGATGTTGAGCAGATAAAAGCAAATGTCTCTCTATTCTTCCAGGAGACACTTGCTCTGATACAGCCCAGCACACAGGACACCTGGCCCAGGGTCACCCTCACTGACTTTGCCGAACGCAGCAAGAGGGGGAATCAAACAGCACCTCCCTGGCCAGAGCCCCGCATCCCATGCTGCCCCCCACCACCCCATGCCTCCTGGGCCACAGGCAATCCTTTCCAATTAGTAAGCCAGTACAGAAGCATTTGAGCATTTCTTGGAACAATGGCAATGTTTTTCTTCCACAATGATTCATATGAGCCTGGCTGTGGGGTTTTACAAAGAAAGGAAAACAGACCCTGACTTCTCTGCTGCAGAACTGAGTTCTTCCCGAACAGAGCTGGGCCCTGGGTTGACAAGGATTTGGTTCGTGATACAAAGGGGGGGAAAGTCTCCTGGCTTTAAAGTTAGGCTAATGCTGGATTAGAGCACACGATATGTCTTCAGAAGCTGCATCCTGAGGGATCCTTGAAATTTGGGAAGTCGGTGCTGGCGATGGGAAAGTGAGTTGGCCCGTATGTCCATTGTTGTGGCGCGGGGTGGGGGTGGGGGGGTGTCCATTGAGCATAATCCTTTCCAGGAGCAATGTCTTTAAATGCCAATAACTTTTGACCCACAAATTTCATTTCCAGGAATTCATTCTAAGAAAACAATACAGAATGCTAAAGAAGCTTCATGCAAGAAAAGCGGTTCACTATGGTATCATTTGTAACAGTGAAAATTTAGGGAAACATGAAGGAATGGTTAGATGCATGATGGTGAATTCTGTCCACGGGATGTTTTTCAGCAATTTCAGAATGGTATCTAGTCGGTTCAGAAACCAAAAGATAACCAGCTTTTTTTTTCTTAAAGATTTTACTTATTTATTTGACAGAGAGAGATCACAAGTAGGCAGAGAGGCAGGTGGTGAGAGAGGGGGAAGCAGGCTCCCTGCTGAGCAGAACGCCTGCCGCGGGGCTCAATCCCAGGACCCTGAGATCATGACCTGAGCCGAAGACAGAGGCGTCCCTAGATAACCAACTTTGAAAGGTGATTCAGCCTTTCTTATAAGAAAAAAATGTATAATAAAGAAAAATTGGAATACTGTTTTTGACTTCCAGTTTGTCAAAGATCAAAGGCATTGTTAATGCTGTGGTGGCACTGGCCTGGGGAAACACGGACTTCTTTATGTTATTGGGCAGAGTTTAAGTTGGCACAACTCCTATAAAAGGTTACCTGATGCTATCTGTCAAACTTTAAAGTGTACATTTTGGGGCGCCTGGGTGCTCAGTGGGTTAAAGCCTCTGCTTTCGGCTCAGGTCATGATCCCAGGGTCGCGGGATCGAGCCCCGCATCGGGATCTCTGCTCTGCTGACAGCCTGCTTCCTCCTCTCTCTCTCTGCCTCTCTGCCTACTTGTGATCTCTGTCTATCAAATAAATGAATAAAATCTTAACAACAAAAAAAAGAATGTTTAAAAAAATAAAGTGTACATTTTATTTTGTTAAAGATTTTATTTTTCGGTAATGTCTACACGAGGCTCAAACTCACAATGCTGAGATCAAGAGTCGTGTGCTCTACTGACAGAGCCAGCCAGGAGCCCCTAAAATATACATTTTTAAAACAAATCTGCTGACATGGCAAAGTTTCACTGCCAGGAATTTATCCTACAGTTATTACTGATCCATGTGCACGAAGAGTGAGTCTGTTGCTTGAAACACTGTCTATGAGAACAAAAGGAAGGACTAATCCCCCACGAGAGACTGGGTAATACGTTATGGTGCAATATATATGAGTGGCTGTTAAACAGAAAGACCATCTCAAAACCATATGTGCATTTGGGGGATGATTGCCAAGATATATTCAGTGAAAAAAAATCAAGAAAGCAAGGTGCAAAACAATATGTCTGGTATTCTACCATTTGTGTAGGGAAAAAAGCTCATTTGTATTTGAATATGCATAGACTTTCTAAGAATGTGCAAGCAAGCAATGACAATGATTCCTCCGGGTGGGTGACTAAGGTCAAGGTCGGCAAAGAGACTTTTCACGGTACACCTGGCACTGTGTGAATTTTTTTTAATTATGAGTATGTGTTTCCTTTGTAATTTCTTAAAAATATTTTTATTTACTTATTTGACAGAGAGAGACACAGTGAGAGAGGGAACACAGCAGGGGGAGTGGAAGAGGGAGAGGGAGAAGCAGACTTCCTGCCAAGCAGGGAGCCTGATGCGGCACTTGATCCCAGAACCCTGGGATAATGACCTGAGCCGAAGGCAGATGCTTAACAACTGAGCCACCCAGATGCCCTATATTTCCTTTTCATTTTTTAAGATTTTATTTATTTATTTGACAGATAGAGATCACAAGTAGGCAGAGAAGCAGACAGAGAGAGAGAAGAAGGGAAGCAGGCTCCCCACTGAGCAGAGAGCCCAATGCAGGGCTTGATCCCAGGACTCTGGGATCATCACCTGAGCCGAAGGCAGAGGCTTAACCCACTGAGCCACCCAGGCGCCTCTGTATTTCCTTTTTTTAAAAAAAGACTAAAGGTGGGGCACCTGGGTGACTCAGTGCATTAAAGCCTCTGCCTTTGGCTCTGGTCATGGTCTCGGGGTCCTGGAATCGAGCCCCATGTCGGACTCTTTGCTCAGCGGCAAGCCTCCTCTCTCCCTCTCTGCCTGCCTCTCTGCCTACTTGTGATCTCTGTCTGTCAAATAAATAAATAAAATCTTTTACAAAAAAAAAAAAAAGACTAAAGGCACCTGGGTGATATAGTCAGTTAAGCTTCTGACTCTTAGTTTCGGCTCAGGTCTTGATCCCTCGGTGGTGAGATTGAGTCCCACATGGGGCTCCATGCTCTGCACAAAGTCTGCTGGAGACTGGCTTCCTCTCCCTCTGCTATTTCCTCTGCTCATGCTCTTTCTCTCAAATAAATTTTTAAAAATCTTAAAAAAAATAAAATTACAAATAAAGACAAAATATGTGAGCTATGAAAAGGATGTCTATATATGTTTATAATTACATAGATAAATACCTATATTATACTGTTAAGTGAGAAAGGTAAGTTAAAAATTATACATATAGTATATTCAGTTACATAAAAGGGAAAAAAAATTGGAGAAAAAATACTGGAAGAAAATGAAGAAATGTACCAAAATTTTAACCTTAGGACTAAGAATGATTTATCTTTCAACTTTTTCTGTAGTTTCCAAAATGTCTTTAATAGCCACATTTTACTCGGAGCTCCTGGGTGCCTCAGTTGGCTAAGCATCCCTCTCTTGATTTCAGCTCAGGTCTTGATCTCAGGGTTGTGGGATCGAGCCCCGTACTGGGCTCCATACTCAGTGTGGAATCTGCTTGAGATTCCCCCTCTCTCTGCTCCTCCTGCTCATGCTCTTGCTCTCTCTCAAATAAATAAATCTTTTTTTATCACATTTTTTTCTTATAATAGAAAAAATACACTTTAATAAAATTATGCTAAAATATAGTATCCATCCATCTTTGCAGTCTAAATGCACAGGGTAAAATCAGAGAGACAAGAAGTTAATATACCACTTAAGCTCTTTTTGACTCCATGATTCTGCATTAACAAAGTTTGTTGTAATTTCTTAAATCCTTTTTACTTTCTCCAGCTTGGCAACTGCTGGAAAAAATAATAATAGACAAGACAGTTCATAAATCAGCCAAAAGAAAACTGTATTTATAATACCCAATACCGGGGCACCTGGGTGGCTCAGTGGGTTAAGCCTCTGCCTTCGGCTCAGGTTATGATCTCAGGGTTCTGGGATTGAGCCCCGAATTGGGTTCTCTGCTCAGCGGGGAGCCTGCTTCCCCCCCACCCGCTCTCTGCCTGCTATTCTGCCGCTTGTGATCTCTGTCTGTCAAATACATAAATACAATCTTTAAAAAAAAAGAAAAAGAAGCTACTTATACTACCCAATGCCAATGACTATGCAGCTTGGATGAGCTCTATAAGACACAACTGCATTGCAAATTGACACCACCTTTTTGAAAAACAATTTGGCTATTTGAATCCGAAGCCATAAAAGGTGACCCAGTGATTTGACTTCTGGAATCCTTAGGAGAAAAGATGAAATACTGGAGAAGTTTATGCTAAAAGATCGTACTTAAGAGAGGCACACAACCATTAAAAAATTACAATTATGAATAGCATGTAGCAACATGGGAAAATGTTCATGACAGTATTTGCACGTCAAAGGAAAAAGAACACAGACATACAACCATTTCATTAAGTGCACAAGAAAAAGTCTTGGAAAGAAGTACACCACACGATTAAAAAACTTGTGTTCAGGTGGTGGGATCTTGGGGAAATTCTGGGGGTTTTCTCCTTTTCTCTTTTCTGAAATGTTTATATTCTTTTTTAGAATAATATATTTATAAATACTTAAAAATTTGACATCTGGGGTGCTCTACAGGAAATGATTACTCTGTGTGTCACTGAGTCTCTATGTCCCGTTAGTGAAAACAAAGGCCCTCCATCTCATGTAATGACAGTCTCTGATATTTATGAAGCAACTACCTTCTGCCAAGGGGTGGTGACATATTTTAGTTCAATTAATCCAGTGAAGTCGAAATTCATATTACCATTTTGCAAATGGGGAAAACTGAGGCTCAGACAGGTTAAATACTACAAAGAAGAGGTGACAGCATCAGGACCAAACCCAAGTCTTTCTGGCTTCAAACCCAGTTCTTCCCACCGTATCAAAATAACTAACCAAAACAGTTCTTAGGGTCCAGAGTGCCAGGGAGAATGCTAATGCTTTATGTACTCTTTCTCATTTAATGACCCTGTAGACATAGATGGTGTTCTCAGTTGGCAAAAGAGGAAACAGCAGCTAGGGGAAATTAAGTCACCAGCACATAATACCACAGTTGGTAAGAAGTAGAACCAGGATTCCAACCCAAGTTGGCCTGTCTCGGTAACCATGATGCATGTGTCACACCTTCCCCACCACGAGCAAAGAGCAGACACTCTGAGCCTGAAACGCAGGGCACCGTCCCTGACAAAGCCGCTGCCAAAAAAGAAGAATCTGGCAGGAAGGCGAATGCAGTGGGAGCTGGGCTCCAGCGCTGTCCGGGCTCAGTGAGGCCAGCTCTGTGCACATTCACACCCTTTTGGCTCGAGACAGGAGGAGCTGGTGCGATGCACGGAGACATCCATGTGGCTTGGCCTGTGGCCACACAGATGTCATGTCCTCCTCCCAGTGCTGATAGTGCTCATGCTAACCGGCCAAAAAGGCCTCAAGAAAAACTGTTAGAGCTCTAACGCAAGTGAACGCCACAAACACAATGTCAAACATCACACTGGGTTTTTTTTTTTTAAGATTCATTTATCTATTGAGAGAGAGAGAGCTTGAGCACACACACCAGTGAGGGATGGGCAGGGGGAGAAGGAGAGAGTGAATCCAAGCAGACCCCAGGCAGAGGGTATAGCCAGATGTGGGGCTCAGTCCCATGCCCCCTAGACCATGACCTGAGCCAAAATCAACAGTCAGTTGCCCAACTGACTGAGCCACCCAGGCACCCCATACATACAAAAAAATTGTAAAATAAAGCAAATCATAATATAATATATCTGGTGTGATTTCATTTACTACAAGTCCAAAAAACCCTCCAGATTAAACAACATATTGATTAGGGACACAGGCTCATATGGCAAAATCAGACAAGTGAGAGAGTGACAAACACAAAATTTGGGATGGTGATCACCTGCAAGGAGTCCTGAGTAGCAAGTGTGGAATGGGGAGCATACAGGGCATTTAGAAAGTACTGGAAATACTGTCTTTGCTAAGTTAGGTGCTGGGCACTGGGTATTTATTTTTCTTATTTTTCTTTAAATGGACCCCATGCATTATATACACTCATGTGTGTATATAAAGTATTTCAAATTCAAAAAGAAAACTTTCAGAAAAAATCTCATTGGCGAGCTGCTGCTGGTTACGTAGAAGAGCCCCCACCCGCCCCTTCCCTGCACCTGGCAGCCTGCCCAGCTCTGACCTGTCTTGTCCCGCTGATTGTGAATGCCCCCCAGAAGGAGGGAAGGGTGCAGGCGCTGGCTGGCCTGGGAAAGGGAGGGCGAAGGAGGACGTGCAGCTCTGAAGACAGAAGGATGAGTTCAAGTGCCATCTTGGCCACTGATTGACTGCATGATTCTGACAAGTAAGTAAAATCTGAGATTCAGTGTCACTTGTAAAAGGAGCATAAGCTAAGAGCGGAGGCTTTTCTCTCTGAATCTTTAGCACAATAGGATCTTGTGTGGCATAGAGTTAAATAAACATACTTCAAACACCCAGTCTCATCACGAGAAAAATATCCAGCCGATTCCAATAGTGGGCCATTCTGCAAAACACCTGACCAGTTCTCTGTGAAAACCATCAAGGTCAACAAAAACAGGAAGTCACGAAAAGGACAAATGCTGCTTATGCGAGGTACTCAGAACAGACAGATTCACAGAGAAAACAGCACAGGGGACGCCAGTTGGAAGAGCCTACAACTCTCCAGCTCAGGGTCATGAGTTCAAGCTCCACACCGGGTGTAAAGATGACTGAAAAAATAAACTTTTTTTTTTTCAAAAGAAAGTAGTGTAGAGGTTACCATGGGCTGGGAGGAAGGAGAACAACAGGGGGCCCCGGGGTTTCATCGGCAGTGACGACAAAGTTCTGAAGTTGGACAGTGTGATGACTATTCGACAGTGCGAATATTCTTTTTTTTTTTTTTTTTTGATAGACAGAGATCACAAGTAGGCAGAGAGGCAGGCAGAGAGAGAAGGAAGCAGGCTCCCTGCTGAGCAGAGAGCCCGATGTGGGGCTCGATCCCAGGACCCTGGGATCATGACCTGAGCCGAAGGCAGAGGCCCTAACCCACTGAGCCACCCAGGTGCCCCAGTGCGAATATTCTTAAGCTGTGTGCTGAAAAAGGGTTAAATTGTGTGTTTTGTGGGTTTCACCACAATTTAAAAATAAATAAATAAACCAGATAAAAAATGCAACACTTGTCACAACAGTAGCCAGGCAGAGCCTAAAAAGACCTAATAATTAAATGTAACATGGTTTCCCGGATGGGATCCTGGAACAGAAAAAGACATTAGGCAAAACCTAAGAAAATCAAAATAAACTATAGGCTTTAGTTCATTACAATGCATCAACATCGCTTCATTCATTGTAACAAAGGTATCACATTAATGTAAGATGTTAGAGGGAGACCAGGCATGGGGTAGGTGGGAACTCTCTCAACTGTCTTCTCAGTTTTTCTGAAAATCTAAAAATAAAGTCTATTAATTGAAGTTACATATAAATAAAGGTATTTATGTAAATCCATAATTATATATAAAATTACAAAATAGAAAACCTTATAAATACACACATATATTTAAGACAAAGGAAGTTTCCTGACATTGAATGTAAGGTATCAGAAAGGAAGGGCAAGAAGGGATGCGAGACCTTCCTTTCACTGGGGGTCTAGTCACCAGCACAATGGCAAATCTTCACCCATAACATACTGAGTCCATAATCTTGTCACCCCTGTCCAGCCCACCAACCCAGAAACGATGGCCTTGGCTATAAATTGGTCTCCCTCTGCTCTCCCAAATCTTCCTCCCCCAATCTGTGAGAAATTGATTATTGTTCTTCATTTCATATTTCTTACCACCAACACTCTACATTTGTCATCTCGTCTTCGAAATCAGACCCAGGGCCTGGCAGACCACTGAGAGGACACAGAGAGGACACCTGAAGCAGGAGCTTCTGCTCCCCACCCCCAGTCATATGCTCCCTCAAAACAGAGACAGTCTCTCAGTACCACAGAGTCACAGAAATCTAGGAGGCCATCCACTCTGTCAGCCCTTATGTTTCTGAGGAAGGAGCTGAGGCCCCGAGGGTCTATATGGCTTATCTAAAATCAAGCCGGTTGAAGGCAGAGGGCTGGGATCTGGCCCAAGGATTCCTGAACCCCGGTCTTTTCTCCTAGAATGTGCTGCCTTCCTAAATCTGCCATTTAATGCACTTCTGGTTCTGGCAATAGAGCAGACGAGACACTCTGAACTACTTCCTGCTGAAACATTAAAAGTGCTGGCTGAAATGTTTCACTCCTTCAAAGGCACCAAGTGAGCTGGCAAAAAGGGTCAGAGGCCAAAAAAAGAAAGGAAAGCAGGAACCCGGACAGGATGTGGAAACTGGCTTTCTCCCTGAGGAAACATGCCAAAGCCAAGCAACCTTGAGCTTGGCTTTTCAAGGCCTGGGAGGGTGCATAAAAGGGGAGATGGAGCCACGCCCAGTCAAGGTGGAGAATCTGACCGACAGCCTTCTGTCAGGCTGGGCTACCTCTCCAGGACAGGAGTGGGCTAGCAAACAGCTTGTAGAATAAAATTCCCCACAGAGTAGTGAGGAAAACTGCCCATGTTAAATAAACATCAGAAGTGGGTGGCAAGTAGGGAAAAAAAAAGAACTTTCACCCGGAGCATTCTTGAACCACAAGCCAGCTCTCATATTTAAATCCATATAGTGGGCAAAACTCCTTGAGTCAAGTGAGCAAAGCTTTAAGGGGGCAGGAGAGGTGGGCGTAGAAATATCTAGGGGCGGAGAATTCCAGACAGACAGAGGTAATCCTCAACTCAAAGGTCCTAAGGCAGGGCCATGCCCGGCTTGTTCCAGGAACACGAGCAGGCCTCAGGGCCTGGCGTGGAGAGAGCCAAGGAGAAGATGAAGTCACGGAAGTAACAAGAGACCAGGCTGGTCAAGAGCAGGTGGGCCACTGTAAAACTATAAAGTCGTGGACTCTTTCTCTGCAATGCTGAGCCCCCCCCACCTCCGCCCAGGAGTTAAAGCTGAGGAGTAAGGTGATCTAACTTACATATTAAAAGGATCGCCGTGTGGTGAGGGCCACACAACACTGTAAATGTATTTAATGCCACTGCACCATATGCGCTTAAAGTGGTAAATTTTATGTTCTGTGTCATTTACTACAATTTCTTAAAAAAAAAAAAAGATCACCCTGGCTGCTGTGCTCAGAATATGTGGAATGGAAGCCTGGAGACCCAAACAGAAAGGTATTCCTAGTGCACCTGGGTGGCTCAGTCAGCCTTTGGCTCAGGTCATGATCCCAGGGTCCTGGGATTGAGCCCTGCATCGGGCTCCCTGCTTCTCCTTCTCCCACTCCCCCTGCTTATGTTCCCTCTCTGTCTCTCTCTCAAATAAATAAAATCCTAAAAAAAAAAAAAAAAGGAAGAAAGAAAGAAAGAATGATTGCTATTTCTATTCCTAGCAATCTAGATGAAAAATGGTGGTAGCTCCAACAAGGCCGGTAGCAGGATAGGAAATGAGGTCATAGTTCAGATGTGTCTGGAAGCCAAATCAGTTCCTGACATTGGATGTAAGCTATCAAAAGGACAGATCACAAAGACTCCAAGCTTTCTGGAAGGACCACACTGCCGTCAGCTGAACAGGGGGCAGGTTTATAGGACACAATAAGTAGTCACGTTTGGGACTTGCTGGGTTTGAGATTTCTACTAAACACTCAAGTGGAAATGTCAAATGTTGGTGAAAATGTCGGACCAATTGAACTTTCAAACACTCCTTGGGGGGCACCTGGGTGGCTCCGTCCATTAAGCGTCAGCCTTGGGCTCAGTACATGATCCCAGGGTCCTGGGATCAAGTCCCACATCTGGCTCCCTGCTCAGTGGGAGCTCCCTCTCACTCTCTCTCAAATAAATAAATAAAGTCTAAAAAATAAAAAACAAAAAATAAAGTAAAAATATTGGAACCACCTCAGAAAGCCCTTTGACAGTTTTCTACTAAAACCAACACGTGCACCTCTTGCGACCCAACCACTCCACCCCTGGGTGCGTCTGACAGCCATCTGTACATGTGCCCACCAAAAGATGTGACTGAGAACACTCATAGCATCAGTCCCCATAACAATCACAAACTGGACAAAATCCGTCAACACTAGTTTCAGTAAATCTTCACATATCTTCACATGATGATATATTACCTGGGAATGCAAATAAGCAAGCTACTGCTTTGCAAGAAGACGGATGAGTCTCAGATCACCGAAATAATCTTTGCAGAGTATAAAATCAGACAGAAAGAGAATATAATGCTCATGGCCAATTTATTCAACAACAGACAAAACGGGTTCACACACAAACTTGCACACAAGTGCTCAACGGCAGCACTACTCGTGATCGCCGAAAGGTAGAAAGGACCCAAATGGCCATCAGCTGATGAGTGAATGAAGAAATGTGCTGTAGTGCTGTAAGAGAATATTATTTAGCTATCATAAAGGATTACGTTCTGGGACCTGCTAGTACATGGCGAGACCTTGACAACATCCTGCTAAGTAAAATAAGCCAGATACAAAAGGTCATATACTGTATGATCCCATCTATATGAAATGAGTGTATCCATCTTGCAAAGATTCCTTGAGCAAAAGAGACAAGTATCAACAATTCTCCCAAGGAGTTTTGCTGCCAAGTGGGGCTGACAAAGTGGGCAGGAGCTCAAGGGGAAGTGGAATGGAGAGAGGTTTGTTTTCAGATGGGAGAGACAATCAGGGTTCTTGTGCATACGAGAATAAAGAGGAAGGAAGGGGGAAACAGACAAGGAAGGAAAGGTGGGCGGGAGTTGCTTCCACAGCCCCTGAGCGAGGTAGAAGAAAGAGGTCTCAGGCATGAGTGGGGGGTCTGCAGTCAGGCCACCTGCGGGAACAAGCAGGAAGCTGATTATGTGTGCATCAGAGCCGGGAGCTATAAAGCTGTGGTTACTGCCCCCAATTTACCTATGAGCAATCCGAGACTCGGGGGGAAAAAGCAGGTGGCTCACAAGCACTCCAATGGAGCCAGGAGTGGAAGCCAGACCCACCTGACTGCAGGGGCACCACACCAGGCTGCCCCAGAGCCTCGAGTTCGCCTCCCCACTGGGTAAAGCAGCACTTTCTGTGGTCGGCTCTCAAACAGCTTCTCAAAGCGTTAGGTGTGGCACCCTCGGGGCTAAGGATTCCAGGACGTAGGGAACAAGTCTGTTCTTCCACCCTGTCCATGAGCCTTATCGTCTAAAGGACTGGGATTACGCCTCCTCCTCAGCCTTCATCTTTCCAGGCTGAAGAAGTCTAACCGTGGAGTGTGCCTTGATGGGAAAAGCCCTTTGTCGCTCCA
This sequence comes from Taxidea taxus jeffersonii, assembly GCA_003697995.1. Taxonomy (NCBI): domain Eukaryota; kingdom Metazoa; phylum Chordata; class Mammalia; order Carnivora; family Mustelidae; genus Taxidea; species Taxidea taxus. The sequence continues at coordinate 217,790 of ML104203.1, forward strand.
TTGTCTGGCCCCTTTCCAGTTCTAGTGCATCCTTCTTGGAATGCAGAGGCTATAACAGCAGAAACCACAGTAGCTTCCGTTTTGAAGGGCCTTCTGCAAGGACCAGGGCCCCATTTATATATTCAAACCAGCAGTCCATGGGACTGCGGCTTGCCCAAGGTCACACAGAGTCAACAATAAAGCCTGGCCGAAAATTCCAGTCTCCATGATCTCTCCCTCACTCCCAACTGCCGACCGCAGGATTACAGAGGTCTACATTCAGCACCAAGTGACAGGGGACAAAGTCCATCAGCCCGGCTTAGAGCAGTAAGGAGGTTTTGTTGAATAACATACCAGAAGTCCTGAAATAGGCAGGCTGCTGGGCTGCTTGATAGAGGGGCTCAGTGATGTCATCTTGGTCCCAATTTCATTCTTTCCTACCATCCACAGAGTTGTACTGGGTTGAATGGCAGCTCCCCCCAACACACACACACACACACACACACACACACACACACAAATATGCCCCTCTCCTAACCTCTGGAACCCTTGAATATGACCTTATTTGGAAAAAAGGTCTTTATAGATGCAATGAAGCTAAGGACCTTACAATGAGATCATCCTGGAGTATTGGCTGGGCTCTAAGTCCAACGACAAATATCCTTATAAGAGACAGAACACGAGAAAGACCCAGAGAGGAAAGCCACATGAAGACGAAACCATGACTACAGTGAACGGCTACAAGCCAAGGAATGGGGGGAGCCACCATTCCTTGGAATGGTGAAAGCGTCCAAGAACCTCATCTCCCCTAGAACCTCTGCAGAGAGCACAGCCCTACTGACAACTTGATTTTGAACTTCTGGACTCCAGAATGGTGAGAAAATAAATTTCTTTTGTCTTAAGCCACCAGGTTCATGGTAATTTGTTAGGCAGCCTAATAGATGAATACAGAGGGGGAGAGATTCCACTATGCAGGTAAACTTGGGCCTCTACCCCAGGCCCTGCCCCTTCCTCCAGGGGCGGAGTCAGCTCTCCCCAAGGTCCAAAGGCAGCAGGAGAAAGGGGTGGTCTTCCAGAGGAGCGGGATGGTTGCAGGAGAGGCAATGGAACTCCTAAGCACTCAAGGGATGCTCCTGGAGAGAAAAGCAGAGGAAAGTCAGAGGATACCTAAGGCATGATTGTCCAATGTTCACAGTGCGGGGCTGCACAAAGCAGAAACATCCTCCAAAACCTGAGAAAAAAGGTGAACATCTGGGACACACGGCACCTTCCTCTACAAACACTGGGTGGGAACATGCTCATGAACTGCCAAGATAATTCAAACACCAGAGCCCATCGCATCCACCTGGCGGCCCAAGCCAGGACCCCAGAGTTCCCCCAGACTCCTTCCATCCCTCACTCTGTCCCCACTCCTGCCGGCTCTACCTTCGGATCTGTCAGTGTCCCTCCGGCTCCACAGCCATCACTCTACTTGTGGTCACTAGCTTACAGCCCCGGACACCCTCCCTGCCTTCCCTCTTGGCCCCTCCTGCAATGTTCTCCACCAGGAATTAGAGGGATCTCCTGGAAATGAAGGTATTCTTGCTGAAAACCTCTTAAGCCCCCTGGCCTAGGTTCCAGGGCCCCTGGCTCACCTCACATGGCCTTCATGTCCCTTGTCAGTTCCCCATATACATAAGCCCGCTCCCAGCTGGGGCCTGGGCACACATGGTGCCCCTACCTGGACGATCCCTGCCACCACTTGCCTGGCCAAGTCCTCAAGCACTCAGCACCAGGGCCCTCTAGCCTTGGAGGGGTCACCCGCAGCACCCCGCCCTTCTTCCGGGTGCCGGCAGCACACTGGGCATGCACAGTCCTCCGGGGCCACTACCCTCCCCTAGGCTCTGAGCCCTCTGAGAGCAGGAACCAGGGACCCATCCTCCCACCTCCCTACACAGAATGTTCAGAAAGAAACTGATGAGTAAAGATCAAACCTGCGTTGCATTTTCTTGCTTTTTCTGAAACAAAATTTGTCCTAGATGTTTGGTAAATCTCCGTGTTTCCCATCTTGGGAAAGCAAGCACAGAATCCCAGATAAAGGATCAGAACCTGTCTTTGTGATCTTTGGCCAATTATTCCACCTCCCTGAGCCGCAACTTCTCCTTCTGTAAAATGAGGTTTATGAGGCTGACTTTATAAGGAAAACCACCTGATGCACCATATGACAGAGGGAGGATGCGTTTTGCTTTCCCTCACATATATGCACACTCCGGCTGAAGTCAGCAAGCATGTACTAAGCACTCACCATGAGCCAGCCTGCCCGGTAGGTGTAGGGGGCAGCTAACAATGGTGACCCTTACCCTAGATTTCACAGTAACCTTTTCTGAGAAAGGTCACGTCTAAAATCAGGAGTAAATCCTGCCCGTGAATTCAGGGGGAAGTGTGCCAGCCGGCGAGGCCCACTAACAGGACAGTAACGGAGAGCCAGGCCTCACCTCCTCCAGGGCCCCTCACCCAGTGGGTCTCGGGAAGACAGCGTGTCAGTGGGTCTTTACTGCCACCTGCTGGAGAAATGGAATAGGGCATTCTCCAGGCAGCAGCCAGGAGAAATTCCCCAGACCACCCAGAATTGCCAAACACAAGGCTCTAACTTACATCTGCCCCATTTGTTGAACAGCTAAGAAGTGGTCAGAGGAGATTGCTTTTGAAATCCCAATTATCTCACCAGAAATTTAAAAAAAAAAAAAAGGAAAACCAACTGCACCTTGCAATTTGGGTCAGAAATGGAAGTGTCCCTCCTGGGGACATTTCTCTGACTCAAAGGGGAGGACCAGAAAATCCTAGAGGGAAATAGCTTCTTCAGAAACTATGCCTATATTTTACTCCACAGGCCACTATCAATTACAGATCCTGGCGGAATTCTGCAAACCTTGGTGCCCCACAACCCCAGGCCCATAAACACCTGCAAGATCTAGCTCAGTCCCGGAACCAGCTCAATAGAACCTGCCAGAAGCAGCGAGGCCATTCTTTCCAAAGACCTCCCTCTGCAGCCAGACTCACTAAGTCAACAAAGTTGGAGCCAGCGCCGCCGCTCGCCTTCCTGTTACACCCTCCAGCTTCTTCTCCCTGGCCTGCCACGCTCACACACACGTGTACACACACAGACACAGCCCTCCAGATCCAGCGTTTTGTTATTTGGGTGGGGAGTCTGCTTGGGGAGAACTGGGAGACAGAATCCAGACAGGCTCTAGCCAGGGTTTAGGGTTTTGGGTTTTTTTTTCCTCTTTCTCCATATTCCAACCATCTTATGAAAAGTTGGGTCCTAGAAGGCAAAGTCTGGAAAACCACGGGCAGTGTAGCACTGAGGTATTTACTTAGCAGATGAGTGCGCTTCCGTCTCCCTGGAAGGGGGTCTCGGGTTTCCTCAGGGCAGGTGAGCTCCGTGCAGACCCACCAGTTACTTCTATACACAGAGTGGTCATCTGCAACTTCTATAGTCAACCTACCCAGCCATTCAGGCATTTAGGAGCAAAGCTTGTGGGGCGCCTGGCTGGCTCAGTCATGAAGTGTGCAGCTCTTGATCTCGGGGTTGAGTCTGAGCCCCAGGTTGGGTGTAGAGATTACTTAAAAATAAAATCTTAAAAAAAAAAAAGAGAGCAAAGCGGAAGCTCCACCTACCATATCATCCTGTGGTCTCATGACCAAACTTGTCCCCACCTTAAACCAGACTAATTTAGGGGTAGAATGAAAGTGTACACTACCCCCAGAATTTCCCAAAGGGAAGAAAGTCATAACAGAAATATAGTGGAGTCATCGGGATGCCTGGGTGGCTCAGTTGGTTGAGCAGCTGCCTTCGGCTCAGGTCATGATCCCAGCATCCTGGGATCGAGTCCCACATCGGGCTCCTTGCTCAGCAGGGAGCCTGCTTCTCCCTCTGCCTCTGCCTGCCACTCTGTCTGCCTGTGCTCGCTCTCTCTGACAAATAAATAAATAAATCTAAAAAAAAAAAAAAAAGATAGTGGAGTCATCAAAAAAAAAAAAACCAGAATTATTTATACAAATTGTGAATGGCATAGTTCTATTTCTTCTGCTACAGTACAAAAAACTGAAAGGTTTTCATCCAGATAGAAATATAAAAACAGGGGCACCTGGGTGGCTCAGTCGTTAGGTGTCTGCCTTCAGCTCAGGTCATGATCGCAGCATCCTGGGATCGAGCCCCGCACTGGGCTCCCTGCTTGGCAGGAAGCCCGCTTCTCCCTCTCCCACATGCCCTGCTTCTGTTCTTTCTCTCACTGTGTCTCTGTCAAACAAATAAAATCTTAAAAAAAAAAAAAAAAAAGAAAGAAAGAAATATAAAAACAAAGAGGGGCGCCTGGGTGGCTCAGTCAGTTAAGCATCTGCCTTCAGCTCAGGTCATGATCCCAGGATCCTGGGATCCAGTCCTGCATCAGGCTCCCTGCTCAGTGGGGTGCCTTCTCTCTCTCCCTCTGCCACTCCCCCTGCTTGTGCTCTGTTTCAAATAAATAAAATCTTAAAAAAAAAAAAACAGAAGTATCAACATCTATCACTCTCTGAGGATCTAACTCCCAGGGATACAGCAGGAAGCAGAGCTCACATTCCATCTGCTCTTAGTATCCCCAGATCTCTGTGTCTTCTCCTATCTTTCTTCTCACAACCCAGGGGATTGGGGGAAGGGGGGCAGAGGATCATTCTTTCCCTCCAAATTTCTTTAAGACACATAGTCTTTTTTTTTTTAAGATATTTATTTATTTGACAGAGAGAGATCACAAGTAGGCAGAGAAGTAGGCAGAGAGAGAGGCGGAAGCAGGCTCTCTGCTCAGCGGGGCTCGATCCCAGGACCCTGAGACCATGACCAGAGCCGAAGGCAGAGGCTCAACCCACTGAGCCACCCAGGCGCCCCACATTGTAGGGGCATAGTCTTTTGATCCAAAATCCCCTTGCCTCTTTACAAGGAAAAGGAACAGGAGGGAGGGAGGGAAAAGAGAAACATTTAAAAACAAAGTAAGTCCCTTTTTGTAAAACAAAAGATAGAAAAATGTCTTGGTTGTCTTCAACCCTGTCACATGCCCCCAGTGAGGCAATGAACAGCATGCCTCCATGGAGAGAGGGCATGAGAGAAACAAAGGCACATCTCTAGCCACTTGAAAAACTCGTCTTTACTCTCCTTTCCCTCACTCAAATCTTTTGCTGCAGACAGTTGTGATTCTTTTCTTGGCAAATGATACTGCTTCCAAGAAATGTCAAAATAAAAGCTTCTCTTTTGTTCCTCCCAACAGTCCCTTAACACCTGCATTTCTTCAGTGGCTTCTGTCCGCTCCTGTGGACTCTTCCCAGGCTGGCTCACATCTCATCCCGAGAGAGGCTGGCTGGAAGGCACCATTGCCCAACCCTCACCCCAACCCCCAGTCAAGAAAAACAAGAGTACCAAAGGCAGCAGGTCAAGTGGCCCCATGAATCCCCCAAAATGTTTAAGCCTAAAATGCCCATGCTCCGCCCCCTGCACCTGCCCCAAGTCGGTACATTATACAAACACTTTCTTATTCCCACATCCCAGAAGGTCCTTTTAAGCCTTCATCTTACTTGGTGTCTTTCTATAAAAGATGACTGGCCCTCCTTCTGTTTTCTGTTTTTTGTTTTTTAAGATTTTACTTATTTATGACAGAGAGACACAGCAAGAGAGAGAACACAAGCGCACAGGGGAGCTGGAGAGGGAGAAGCAGGCTCCTGAGCAGGGAGCCTGACACGGGGCTCGATGCCAGGACCCCGGATCGTGACCTGAGCCAAAGGCAGATGCTTAACAGCTCAGCCACCCATGCGCCCTGCCAACCCCCTTCCTTACAGCTCTCTTCTTAGATTTGGCTTGTGAGGCACCTATCCTCCCCTGGTTTTCCTCCTCCTCCTCCCCTGCCACAGCCTGGCTCTGGGATCCCAACCTTCCATCTAACCTTTCATTGCTAATGCGCCACACGGTCCTGTCCTTGGCCCTCTCCTTACAGAACAAGTTCAACTTCTGTCAGTGCTGCAACACCTACCAAAGCCTCAAAAATCCCCACCACATCCTGCCCTCTCTCCTCCTCTCCCTTTTCTGATTCCAGACACACATATGCAATTGCCTGTTGATTATTTAGCTAGAAAACAAAGAACCAGAGGGGAAGAGGATAAGATTACTAACCTCCCATATTTGAAGGACAGAACCACAGAGCAGACCAGGACCAAATGGGCAGATTCCAAATTAATACAAAGGAGAATTTTCTAACAAAGAGCACTAGCCAGCAGTGGATGGGCCCCTTCTGAGGTAGTGAGCTCCCCATGACTAGAAGTGGGCAGAGAGGATTCCTACACATAGTACAAGGCCACACTAAGCAACATCCAAGTTCACATTTCCCCATGAGATTGACACTTCTCAGCTCAGCATTCAGGGATCTGAACAGATAGAAGTTTTATAGGTGTTTTGTTTTTTCATTTTCTGGAGTACCTAAAAATTGCAATTCTTCATTATAGGACACTGGTTAGAAATCACTGCAATATTTCCTTTTATTCAATTATTTTTAAAATAACCACAATTTTGTCTATCCAACAATTTATCCTACAATCTCATTTGTCATACACATTCCGTAGTTTTAAGAAAACAAGTTACTTGGTCATTGATTGAAGGCTTTCACATTAAAGCATGGTTGGAAAACTCACTGCTTCTGGACACTTCTCTCTGTTCCATTCCTATATGCTATTTTTGAAAATAATAGAAAAGGAATCCTAATTTATCTAATTTAATGCAAAGACTTTTGAAAAGTTCTTATTTTTAAGTTTTTCAAGGGGCGCCTGGGTGGCTCAGTCGGTTAGGCATCTGACTCTTGGTTTCAGCTCAGGGCCTGATCTCAGGGTTGTGGGATTGAGCCCCACGTCAGGCTCCATGCTCAGCATAGAGTCTGCTTGAGATTCTCTCCCTCTCCCTCTGCCCCTTCCTGCCGCTTACATACACTCTAATAAATAAAATCCCCCCCCCAAAAAAAGAAGGAACTCCCTGCAATTCCATCGCATAATCAAATTGTTTCCATTTGTTTGTGTTAATCCTTGTCACTTGCATATGCAACTTTTTCATCTTTACAGTATTACCAGAGCAGCTTTATAGTATGTATTTTCATTAAAAATATAGTATGTATTAAAAATATAGTATGTATTTTCATATTTTTCCATTTCATTACTTTTCCCCCCTTACTTCCCACCTTACCCCAAGATAAACCAATGTTCACAGCCTGGAGAATTACCTTCTACATCTCTCTGTGCTTGGCTCACCCAATGAGGAGGGGGGGGG
>RCUC01140650.1:0-71449 GCA_003697995.1 Taxidea taxus jeffersonii
GGGGCTCCATCCCAAGACCCTGGGAACATGACCTGAGCCGAAGGCAGAGGCTTTAGCCCACTGAGCCATCCAGGCGCCCCACCATTTTAATATTTTAACAGTCTCACTTGGCATGCAGGTGAGTAATTCTGGGACAGATTTAACATTTTCTCCCTCATTTAGTTGAGGATTGAACTTTCTTCAGAAGCATTGTTTTTCCAGGCATGTTTATCTTTGTAATTATTTCACAAATCACAAAGCAAAATTCTGTGCATTTTTCAGTTATCAGGTGAAGCAACCTGTGACCACTGACTCCAGAATCGGTCACAGATGTGGAAAAGAAGCTTTCATGAAGACTCAGACTTCATGGCATCATCAGCTATCCTGTGGATGTCCGCCACATTCGTTAGCAATTAGTTACCATATCTAGACAAGGCAGATGGCAAACTGTCCTTCAAACAGCAAATAGAAAAATAATTTTAAAAGTCAGTGCACATTAATAGGAGTAGGAACCGTCTTTGGAAAAGTTTTCCAAGTGAATCAAATTGGTTTTTGATTCTGAGAGTCCCAGTTCATGCAGACCAGACTAACTCTAATCAAACACATTCACCACAAATATCGGTAGGCTGACTGCCCCTGCAGTGCAGGGACTTTGCCTTTTTATGGTATTATTTCAACTTGTTGCCACCAACAGTGAAGTTGATGACTTAACTTCTAAACTGGGCTTGCTGATAGGAAGGAAAGTAAATTGCTTAATGCCATGACAGGAGTGTTAGTCCCAAATGGTATTTGTTTAGTTCCACAGGCAGTTAATAATTAGAAAATCAGTCCCTGGTGTATTAGGAAGCCACTACATCTAGAAAATTGAGAAAAAATGATTTGGAAAGGAATTAATTATAGTCAAGTGACCCACTCTTATTTCATCTGATTGTTTTTCACAAAACAAATAAAAACATGTACGCTTTAGGGGTGCCTGGGTGGCACAGTCAGTTAAGTGTCCTACTCTTGGTTTTGGCTCAGGTCATGACCTTAACGTCATGAGATCAAGCCCTATGTTGGGCTCTATAGTGAGTGGGGAGTCTACTTGAGATTCTCCCTCTCCCTCTGTCTCTCCTGCTCTCTCTCTCTCTCTAAAATAAGTCTTAAAAAAAAAAAAAGTTGCTTTATTAGAACCCATTGTTTTCTACAAATAGTAACTCACAAATAAGAGTAAATGGTTTTAAAATAGTGGATCTGCTTTAGTCTGGTACAACATTATTGCAAAAAATAAAGGAAATAATTCTCATGCTGTAAACCTCTCTGGGATTTTTGTATGTCATGGAGCACTTCCGAGTGTAAGTTAGTCTTCATAAAGATATGTAATACCTTGGAAGACTAATGCTTTTTCTGTTTGTTTGTTTGTTTGTGTTTTCCTATTAAAAAGCCTAGCAGAGGCAATAAGTACTTTGGAAGTGAAGAAGGGTCTAGAAAAATGAATAAACATAGTTTTCCAGTTCAAAAACAAAATTCTGAGGTGAGATGAGACAGTGAGCCTTTTGGAATTCCATCTCAGGAATGTCACTCCTGCTACAGGGGAGTGATTTCCTGCAAGATGAAAGTAGAACAGTAGAAGGAAGTTAGGCAAGGAAAGATAGGTGTTAAGTCTATGCACTGGTGGATAAAAATGGGGTTGCAAGGAGAAGATTCCACGGGCGGTCCGAAGAAAGTCTTGCATAGAGGGTGACAGCCATTTAGCGCTGTACCTCCTGGTTAGAGAAACCTTAGGAAGGCCCTTTTGTACCTCTACGGTAGCAATCTGTTTGTGGTTCCTAAGCTGAGGAGCTCACCTCTGTGGGATGCCCATGCCCATATCATTATGTCTTCTTGTCTGTACTTTATCAGGGATCCTGGAAATCAAAGACCAAGGTCTTATAGCAGCGCTGTGGAACAGTTCCTGCTTCAGGTTGGAGCCACATGGCACCGATTAGGTATTAGTCAAGCAGTTCTGAAATTGAGGACTAAGGAAAATTCATTTTGTCTCTCCAAACCTAAATTATTTCATTGGTAAAAGGGATATATATTTTTTAAGATTTTATTTATTAATTTGAAAGAGATCACAAGTAGGCAGAGAGGGAGGCAGGGAGAGAGGGGGAAGCAGGCTCCCTGCTGAGCAGAGAACCCGATGCGGGGCTCGATCCCAGGACCCTGGGGTCATGGCCTGAGCTGAAGGCAGAGGCTTTAACCCACTGAGCCACCCAGGTGCCCCGGTAAAAGGAATATTTTAAGAAGCTGTGATTTGGGGTATTTGTAAGAATCAGATGAAATAAACAATAAAAACATTTAGCTGAACATACACCCAAAGGATGAAAAGTGTCAGTTTCAATGTGAATATTTCTGAATTGAGTTCTGTTTCTGCTGCACGACTATCTGATATAGAATAAAAATTTAGAAGAACCATTTTAGACACTGAAATACTGACATAATTTAGATGTCTCCTTTAAGGTTAGATAATTGCTTAAATGTTATAAACAGAACTAGATGTATTTTGCTACACTGTTCACTTCTTTTGAGCCACAAACTCTAAAGTGTATGAAACTTTCTTTTTTCCTTAGATAACTCATAAATGCAAGAGAAGGGACTCTCTTCTAATATAAAGCAAACTTATTTTCGTACACACTCTTTCCAGTGCTACATTTCATTCTTGACTTAAACTTATGAATCCATTTTTAATCAGTCCCCTCTTTTTAGTCCCTTGTTTCTAGCTAGTATTTTTTTCCACTTTCTTACAAGTTCATTGATTAGCGTTTGTTAATCATATTAGCAAAGATTGTCCCCCACCCTCCATATTTGGTACAATCCTGGCCACTTGCTTGATAGTTCTCCCTGAAACTTCAATGTATTTTTGTTTTCCTAGTTTAGAAAGTACATTTCCTAGGTGTGTGAGTAACACAGAAGGGTTTTTCGTTATTACTTTACCACGAGACTAATGTTCTTTTATTATCATCACACAAATTTATTTTCCCATTAGACAATGAGGCGTATATTGAAATGGTGTATCAGATACCCAACTGGAGACAATGTGGTGGTGGTTTAATTTTTAACTATTTATGTTCAATATAATATAGAGAGCCAAAATTGGAGTTTAAAAGAAGAATTTTTGTTATGGCACTTGGAAACTATTGATTACTGTGGTCATTATTGTTACTTTGTTCTTGGGTAATTCTTTTTTTTTTTAATTTTATTTATCCATTTATTTGACAGACAAATCACAAGTAGTTAGAGCAGCAGGCAGAGAGAGGGGGAAATAGGCTCCCCGCTGAGCAGAGAGCCGGATGTGGGGCTCGATCTCAGCACCCTGGGATCACAACCTGAGCCGAAGGCAGAGGCTTAACCCACTGAGCCACTCAGGCGCCCCATTCTTGGGTAATTCTAATGCACATTCATGATCACATTATGAATTATCACAGTAAATATAGGAGAATTCAACATTAATTATAAATATTAAACCTGTGTAACACAAATGGAGAAATAGAACATGAAGAATTACTGAGTAACGTTAAGAAGCTACCTTTGAAAGTAGAGGGAGACACTCTTAATAAAAATATTTACTTTCTTCTCTTTGCATATTTATTTTGTTCCTTTTTGCCAAACTTAATGTTATATTTCTTCTGCATTACAATTGAAGAATCAAGTAGCAATTTAATTAGGGGAGAAAAGTAATGTCACTTCGACATAATACATTCATCATCAGAATTGCCATGTAACAGAATAAACTCTCAAAATCAATTGTGGATGGCATATTAAAACATGACTTCTCTGATTAATTAAGTCTATTACCAAAGGAAATTTCTCGGTTGTTCACTCAATTGAGTGTGAAGAAAATTCTAAATAGTTCATATAGGTAAAATACAGGTTTCAAATAAGTACTATAAGTACAGAGCTGCTACAGATGCATTTCAACCCATTATAGTCTATAAAAACTATCCAGGAAACATTTTAAACAAAGGGAAGATGTGGCACATATGAAGTTGTATTGTATAGATGCGTTATACACTGAATTATAACTAGTAATATAGTAATTTCAATGACATATCTGTTTATAATTACACTCAAATGTTCCTATCATAATTTTAAACTATATATTTACATATAATTTATGTAATATGAATTATATATATTTACAAATAAATATATTCATAATATAATAAATATTTTATATATATAATACACTCATTGAAATCTGGGGCATTAGTAAGAGTATGTCAACTGCATCTTTGAGGAATGACAAAGCAGAGAGACTAATGGTTTGTTCATAATATTTTAGCTGTCAGAGGTACAGTAGGGACACAAATTCCAGGTCCTTTCTCTAAATCCTATATTCTTCCATCTTGGAATGGCCCATGTGTAATTGAATCAAAGACCTTGAAAGGCTCCTTTGAGATCATGTGAGTTAGACTTGTGCCTTCATGCAAATTTAACTATTCATAACTAATTGCTTCAAGAAGATAACTGTGACCTTCCTTATGCTTCCTCTCCCAGCAGAAATCTTCTTTCCTTCAGTTCCAATTCATTTACTTATCTATGACTCCCAGTGGTGACAGTGAACAAAGAGAGGAGAGAGGGCAAACACTCCTCTAAGTGTATACTCTCTAATCAGTTTCATTCCCTTTGTTCATTTCCCAGGATCTAAATATTTTAAATAGTCAAAATGTTAAAAATTCAGTTTGTTCTTGTTGTTTTCTGATCTTTAGCTATTAGGTTTTTGATTTTTAAAATTATGTAAATTCTTATAGCTATTTTTATCAAATATAATCAAATATAATTTCTTGCTTGCCAGTTGTCTTATTCAGTTACTTGGGTCTTGTTATACCCTTGTCATCATGAGTAAGCATTATTAGTTCCTTTTTCATAAGATTATCAGTTATATTTTCTCTAATAAAGTACTTTCTGTACTAATTTTCTAGTTTGTCTTCCCAAATATTCAGCATATTTTTTTTTGTCATTGCAATAACAAAAAAAATAATATGATGAGTTCTCAGGAATACTAATTTTCTAGTTTGTCTTCCCAAATATTCAGCATATTTTTTTTTGTCATTGCAATAACAAGAAAAATAATATGATGAGTTCTCAGGAAAAAACTACTGGGACACTAATCAGTATCTTTCTACTTAAATAAGAAATTTAGATGAGATGATCTGAGTGATTTTTCAACTAACATTTTAAGTGTTTTATTTTATTGGCATTTTTAGTGACTATATTTGATAGAAAAATTGTTAGATTTTGCTGCAATTGGACATTTATTTTTCCTTGTTTATCCAAGAGTTAATGGTGATAGCATTTGAGAGATTTATTTTTTCATGTATTTGCATAAACTTTTTAGATACTCAGTTACATTTTGTATTGCTGACTAAACTTTTTTTCTCCTACTAGTTGCTAATTGCAAAAGAAAAAAATCATTACAGTTATCTTTCATCAGCTTAACCATGTGAATGCAGTTAGCTCTCTTATTAATGGTACCTTATATTATTCACCTCTGTCATGATGAAAATAAAGTACATAGACTCATGTATGATTTATTTAAAAAAAAAACAGATCTAACTTCTAGATTACAGGAAAGTAAATTTCTAGACTGACTTAAACCTTTTCAAAGAATTAGTTTAGTACAGAATAATAAAGACTCCATCAAGGTCCTCATAGAAAAAACCCCACAGATCATATTAACGAGAGCTTACCTTGGAAGGGGAAAGTCCAGTCTGAATTAGGAATTATTGGTTACAGGTCTGAACTCTGGAGGATTGCAGCAATGGCTATGGGAGAGACAAAAAGACTTGGAAAATGTATGGAAACAAATGCAGCAGTTTGGGGTGTATCCTCTCTTGGGGACATAAAGGCATATTGTGTGAGTAGCTGTCCCTTGGATGACTCTTGGTGGCAGAAAGAGAATAAGTCCTAGAGGATCTTGGCAAGTGTTAGAGAAAAAGGAAGTATTGCTAACTGATCTCCCCAAAGGTTTCATCTTTACAGAAACACAATTTAATGGAAAAGAAAGAAAGAGTTTAAGCTATAAAACAGAGTAGACAATGGCATGTTGAAAGACTTAGGGTACTAAGAACCATACTATGTTAAATTGGGTAGAGACACTTTTGACTTCTGCCTCCTGATCCATGGTTCTAACTGAATTACGAGTTTTGTGTTATGTGTAGTCACAAAAAAATAAATCCAGAAATTTAAACTCTTTTTAGGGTCCTTTTCACCAAAAAGAATAACCAAAACGTCTCCCAGTAAACTGCCCCCCCCAACACTAATTCTCCCAGGCTTTTTATACAGTGGCTTTAAGATTCAGTCCTCTTTTTTGAATGTGAAACTCCAAAACACAGAATAGTGAATAAGGAGACTTAAGTCAAACATGTCTTTACCCGTTTTGAATTGAATGCTTTATTCAGTAAGTCTTTTAACATGCCTTCCTTATTTTTCTCCCATTAAATTTTGCGTTGAAGGAAATGTTTAGCACCTTAAGTGTGGTGATGATATTGTGGTTGTGTCCAGACTTATCACGATGTATATACTTAGCATGTACACTTTTTTACATATTGATTACACTTCAATAAAGTCTTTTTTAACTTTAATATTTATTTTTATTTTTAAATTTTTTGTATTATGTTCAGTTAGCCAACATATAGTACATCATTAGTTTTTATGTAGTGTTCAATGATTCATTAGTTATGTATGACACCCAGTGCTCATCACCACACGTGCCCTTAATAAAGTCTGACAGAACAGCCATTCTGTATGGCAATTTAGGGTTGATATTCTGTTGGTCACAATAGATCATACCCCTCTTGATAAGTAGAAGAGTCTTTTCATTCTTTCAAAGTCTTTAAGGCACTTTGTAAGGATACTATACTGTGGAAGTCACCACTCCTGGTATTCCTACAAATTGCTTTGTAAGACTTATTTTTAGAGAAAAAGACAGAGGACTATAACAGAGCTTTTAATTCTGTAAAATAACATTATTTTGGGATGCTGGTAGTTTTGTGAATATAAAACAATTTATTTCTGAGTTTTTATGCAGCTGAACATGCACTAATTATTCTTTGTGCTTCATCAGAATGAAATGATTATGGGCTTTTAAAATAATTCTAGTAGATTATTTTTAAAAGAGCTAAAATTTTATGCCAAAATCTTATTTAAAGAAATTTATAATCAGTACTTAAATTAGTGCTTATCAATTTTTAAAATGTCAGAATTTTATAACATTTAATGTTCTTTGTAATTATTTCAAAATGTAATGAGTTTTACCTTATGGTACCATTTTTGGAGGATGTAGTTGTTAATATAAAATCATAGATCAACTTTCAGATTTTTAAAGCTTCATCTGTGTTGCAGTTAGCTCAGTAAACCTTATTTGGGCCCTAACGTGGTTATTCCTATATTATACTAAGCATGGATTTTGGATAAGTAAGTGGTAAATTTCTGAATCAAGTATTTGAAATGCAGAAAATCTTCCAGGTCATTTAATCCTCTATTCAAACTTATACATAGTTTGGAAACTAACTGAAAAACTACTGTCTATTCCATACAAAAAAGGAACTAAGAGAATTTTGGTTATTTCTAGAATAAGATATACTGTGAACTTTATTCAAACCAATTGGGACAGGGAGGCAGCAAACCTATTTAGAAATCTCCTTGTCTTTCTGACTTACTGATTGATGCTGAATATAAAAGCAGCACACTTTTAGGCAATGAATTAAGCCTCACAGCATTTTTGTTTATTCTTGAAAGCCTTTAAGAATCATGGTTCTTTTTTAACTCTAAAACACTATTTTTCTGGGATTTCTGTGTGTATGTGTGTACATATGTACACAGCACACACTCAGTGTTCATGTTTACTTTTTTGTGTGTGCATTGTTCTTACATCCTAGATCCTTGTGATTTTCCTTTCTTTCTTTCTTTCTTTCTTTCTTTCTTTCTTTCTTTCTTTCTTTTAAAGATTTATTTATTTATTTGACAGACAGAGATCACAAGTAGGCAGAGAGGCAGGCAGAGAGAGAGGAGGAAGCAGGCTCCCTGCTGAGCAGAGAGCCCGATGTGGGACTTGATCCCAGGACCCTGAGATCATGACCTGAGCTGAAGGGAGAGGCTTTAACCCACTGAGCCAGCCAGGCGCCCCTTTTTATTTATTTTTAAACATACCTGAAATGTTGCTCTAATAGTAGCCTTCTAAGTTTAAAGCCAAGGCATCTGCTTTTGTAAAGTCTTATTCTTCTTTCTTGGGAGGTATTTTTGCAGTTTCCATTTCTGCCAAGCTACTAATCTTCAATAATCCAATATTTCACAGTGATGTGTCTAGGCATGGATTTATTGTGTTTTATAGCATGATTGAGATATGCTGTGTCGGCTCTTCTCTGTATAAATATTGTCTCTTTTCAGAAGTCAAACATGCCTAAGACATCTCATTGTATTTTTTTAATGTCTCATAACCTCTCTCAAATTTTATCTCTTCTTGTTTCTCTGACATCCAACAAAACAATTTTTGAGTTGGTTAATTTTCCATTCTTCTAGATCTAGTCATTGTTTAACATGTTCATTGAACTTCTAATTATTTTCTCTTTTTTGTTTCTTTGGATGTCTAAGTTCTTTATATCCCATAATTGCTAACCCTCGTATCTGTTGGGTTGTTGCTTCTGGTTATGAATTTTTTTCCTATGGATTCTGGCTCATGGTGGCTTGTTTCCATGGATTTATATCAGGTTTTATGAGATAAGGGGAGGGGAAGGGACAGAGAGAGATTCATGTTTTTGCATTTCCTAGGTTTAGAATGAGGCCTGGATGGAAAGTCATCCCTAGATGGATAATTTGCATTTGTTTCCATATTAAATACTTACCTGAGGAAGATCATTTTAAACTAAGTCCTCTGGCTGGCAGTAGGGGAGGGAGAAATTGAACAACACACAGATCTTAGAAATTCTAGGCATATTTTTCTCTCCTTCCTCCCCCTTTTGGTCGGTTTTCTTCTAGTTTATATATTGCTGGAATCAATTTTTGGGGGGAACCCAACTCTATGTAGATTGTCTTGGTTTCCATTTCTCAATCTGATTGGCCCCCAGCTTTGTTACAAAGGAAAATCTAGGGAAGTTGGATTTAATACATGTGCTTGGGCAGCCACAAGCTAGACTTGCTCAATTTCTTTCCTATTTGCATGTGATTTTTGACTTCAGGATATTTCTCTAAATTTTTGTTGTAGAGGATAAGTACATGGCAGGTTGCCAAAAACTGTGAAGACTCCATTGTTATTTTACGTTTATATTATGCTAGAAGACAAGTTCAGCTGAAATGGGTGAACAAAACATATAGTGATTATTATATCATCTGATTCAATATTTATGTTCACAAACTTAAAAGTTGAAATATTTTTTGTCATTTTCCCCTGTTTTTAAAATTATTTGTGAAATGGGATGCCTGGGTGGCTCAGTTGGTTAAGCAGCTGCCTTCGGCTCAGGTCATGATCCCAGCGTCCTGGGATTGAGTCCCACATCGGGCTCCTTGCTTGGCAGGGAGCCTGCTTCTCCCTCTGCCTCTGCCTGCCACTCTGTCTGCCTGTGCTCATTCTCTCTCTCTCTAACAAATAAATAAATAAAATCTTTAAAAAAATTATCTGTGAAATAATACACCTTAATTTAATTTTTTACATCCGAAGTTACTACCATCATGAAAGTTAAGCACAAAAAAATGATAAACTTCAAATTCTACCTTATTTAAGTTTCCTTACTTAGATCATTTAAAAAGAAACATTTTAGAGCAAAATAGAACAGATCTATGACTAGAGTCATTTACTTTGTGTTGATCATATAATGTACAGCTTTTTGAACTGTTTCTGAAATTGCACATATAAAGGTGATTTTCTGTTACTTGTTGAGTTTTTAGCCTGTATAACCTTGCATATATTATCTTACAAACAGATGAATACATTTAAATGTTTGAAAAAAAAACCGTTGGGTTACAAAGTACTTCTGAGAGAAGAAATTATGCTTTCATTTAGGGAATGAAATTGCTAGTTTAATTAATGAGATCTTGTCTTTTTCTATAATTAACTTTCACATTAACAAAAAGGCTCCTGAAATTATCTCCTAAAATTTTCCAATTCTCATACACATCTTTGTTTATGTGAGCATCTTGCCTAATTTTTCTGTATGTTTGTATGTAGGTATGTATATATGTATGTATGTATTTATAGAGAGGGTGAGAGAGAAAGTTGGGGGGAGGGGTAGGGGGAGATGGGGAGAGAGAGAATCTGATGGCTTAGCATGGAACCAGGCGCAGGGATCTATCTCACAACCCGCAGATCATGATCTGGGCTGAAATCAAGAGTTTGATGCTCAACTGACTGAGCCACAGCTTTTTTTTTTTTTTTTAAGATTTTATTTATTTATTTGACAGAGAGAGATACAGTAAGAGAGGGAATACAGCAGACCAGGTGCCAGAGGGAGAAGCAGGCTTCCTCCTGGACAGGGAGCCCTTTGTGGGGCTCCATCCTAGGACCCTGGGATCATTACCTAAGCCAAAGGCAGATACTTAATGACTGAGTCCTCCAGGCACCCTGAACCATAGCTTTTAATAAGGCACACTTTTACCCAATTTTTAAGATGAAATGGCAAGGCAGTTAAATGGTCTCGGGTTTGCTTCATATTTCAAGAGTGCCCCATTTTCACAGCATTACCGTTAACATTTAAACTGAGTTTTCTTACATTCATAGGGAAAAGCATACTGTAATCTCCAAACTAAAAGCTGGCAACTCTGTTATACATCATCCACTTCTTGCACCCATCCAGTTTGGTAGTCAAAATGTTTACCATGACAGATGAATATATTAATTGGTTGTCTTTATTTTCATTATATGGATGTTTGATTCATTGGGTCTAATGTTTTTTCTAATGTCGCATAAGGGTGTGAACTATGGAAAGTCAGCCCCCCATTCCTAGAATTCAGTGAAGAAGCAGAAAGTGTTTCAACAACAATGTAAAGATATAGTCTAGGTTAGAATTAACTGAAAGGTTAAAAATAACTACGTTTCATTGCTTCTGAGGAAGTTGGAAAAGCATGAAAGAAAAATCTCGTGTTTTAATTTCACTGAATATTTAAAAGTAAGTATATCGAGTTCTAGAAATTTATATTTGTTGTGTAGTTTGCAGGCCCCCAGACATTCTGATTTGATGTATTTGGTTTCATCGAATGTACATATTCGTTGTTGGTATAATTATTGTTTAAATGGTATTGTTTTTCCTTTTTGTGGGATCTTCTCTTTTGCTGGGGAGAACACTTCTGAATCAGATCATTAGTCGTCATCCTTCTTTATTATTAGAAAAAAAACAAAGACTAAATTTAGGAATAACTGAAATCCAAGTTTCTTCTTACTAGAACTCTGTATGTCTGTTTCTACGTTTGTATCTATATCCTTATTTATGCCTATATTCTATCTACATCTATGAGATAAATGGGCTCCCAGTATGACATTCAGCATTGTGACTTGACCGGCACATACCCTGACCTTGTCACTCTGAATTTCCTTTGTTTTTCTTATCATAGCATAAGGTATTGTGTGATTGCATTTTGGACTCCAGGTCTAGACTACCTGAATTTGAAATCTGAACCTATCCCTGACAAGCTTCATCCTCTGTACCTCATTGTTCTTATCAGCGGCAGTGACTGTGACAGTGCCTTTCCAATAGGTAGTTAGGACAAAAATGCAAGGGAAGAGTGTACTATTCATGGGAGTATAACTCTCATTATGGGCTGGACACCAGCTCAGGCTGGCCACCTACACCACTAGGTTTGTGTAGTGCAACAAAGTTCTGTCTGTTTAGTGTGTGGCTTTTCTAGCAGGAGTCTTTACAGCTAAGGAAATGAAAGTTTGCCATCTCATTATGTTCACTTTGTTAGACTATCTTTCCAGTTTATTTTAAAAAGTAATATGTTTTAATGAAAGGATTTAGACAGGATGCTTTTTGTGTTAGTTGTCCTGTCATAAGCCTAATTTATCATGAGACAATTATTCATGTTTATTCCAAAGTTTTATACTATCTTCTATACTTGACTTTTTAGTAACCTACATATATCAAGGTATAAAGAAATTATTTATGACCTGTAAACTGAAACTAATTCATGAGACTTTCCAGCCTTAAAATCTTCCTTGTGATAAACACTTCATATTTATATGGTAAATACAGATTACCAGTAGCATCATATATTCTTACTAACCATTTAAATTTAGAGAAGAAAAAAATATATATATAAAAACTACTACTTTTCTTTAGGGTTTTTATATTAATTTTGAATTCTTACTAAACAAATGATTAAATTTCCTGGTTAAATGTGTATCTAAGAAAATTGCCTTGTCTATGTCTGCATGGATTTGGACTTACTTTCCTGCTTTGATGTATGTGATGTTTTTAATCACACACTAAGGTAATTATCACATCTTTTTCAGTATACATAATTGCTCTGATAAAGAATATTCCTCTAGTCTACCATAGCATCTGGTGACTTGACCAAGTTCCTAGAATTCCTAATATTAATGGCTTATTTAGGCTTGTGACATTGGTCAAGAAGTTTTTTATAATCATAAGTAAAATTAGTGCTATCAAGATTTCATAATGCTTCTAATTGATTAGGTACTCAATTACTGATCACTTACTATGCAACACAAACTATTAGTTTGTGGTATAATAACTATAAAGTCCCTGCTTTCAAAGGGGTTACTGCCTAGAATCTATCAGAATGTGCTTCCTATTAGCTGTTCTGCAAGCAGAGGATAAAGACAGATAAAACAGTAACTGAGCCTAATTGATGAAGGATTAGCAGGGCTGTGGTGGGGACTTTCCAAGCAAAACAAAAATATTTGAATTCATGAACACATGAAATTTTAGAAAAGTTCAAGGAAGTTTGACAGCATTAAAGAGAAGTCCATGTGTAACCATGTCTCAAGCAGCAATGTAGAGGCGATTCAGGAGAGTTCTGTAGTATTGATCTCTCTTCAGCAGAGGAAGAGAAATAAATCAGATGGCTGCCTGTGCAAATGGAATTATACAGAAAGTATTGTGTTAAACAGAGACTAGCCACATACATAGGCAGTGAACAATTGAACAATAGTGGTGTGCCCCACAAACTCTGCTGTGAAGGAAGTGAACAGGGTGCTATAATAGATAATATACTAGAGGGAGATCAAAAGGGATAGCTTTCAAAGAATTAGGGCTGTGGCAGTGGGAATTGAGAAATGGTCCTAGGGATCAGTACAATTGCTTTCTGGTAGAAAGAATGCTTTGCTTGCTACAATCTAGGAACTGCTAGAAAGTTGCTAGCAAGTTGTAGTCTGATGAATGAGAAGAAAAGTGGCATGAGTTAGAATTGGTTCTAAATATTGGAGCTGGAGAAAGCAGGGCTGTGAAAGTTCTGGGTAAGGAGCTGGATGTGATAAAGTGCATTGAATAGAAGAAAACATGTTCATACTAGTTATCAGGAGCAATCAGTGCAAAACTCCATAAGATGTAAAGTTTTATCTTAAGAAAGTAACCAAGAAGCAATATGATTAGTTATTAAAACAGTGATAGGGCGCCTGGGTGGCTCAGTGGGTTAAGCCTCTGCCTTTGGCTCAGATCATTATCTCAGGGTCCTGGGATGGATCCCTGCATCAGGCTCTCTGCTCAGCAGGGACCCTGCTTCCCCCTCTCTCTCCACCTGCCTCTCTGCCTCCTCGTGACTCTCTCTATGTTAAATAAATAAAATCTTAAAAAAAAAAAAAGCAACTCTGAGATAAATGTGCATTCTCCTATCCAGTTAGTGGACATGTAATTGGTAAGTATTTTGGAGGGGAATTTGTTGTAGTTATCAACTACACATTTCTTTTGCCTGAAGTTTTAAAAACTCATGGAATCTAACTAGGAATAACTTACAACTTAAATATTTTACCAATTAATATTAGAGAAAATATTTCTAAATGTATTCACATGTGTGGAAATATATCCATTAATCCATTGTCTATCCATATATCCATATATCCAATAATCCATTTATCTTTATTTAATTTCCACATGTAAGGAACAGATACATTCATCATTTAAATTAAATAAAAATTAAAAATCTGTATTTCTGCATGTCTCCAAGTTATATAAATAGTATCTTAAGAAAATAGTCACAGTAAGCTTAAAAGATGTTTTGCTCCTATAATACAATTAGTTTCTTTAAAATAGTGGCCTGACAAGCATTGTTAAGATATTTCTTGCCTGTTAGTTTATATTTCTTGTATGCTGTAATTATTTCCACCTGTCTTTTTCTAAATTTTCATCAAACATGAGAGTTTATGATATAATAAACTGAAAGCATCAGATTAGAGAAATGGGAATTAACTCTGTTTTATAAGATTTAAGGATTCTTTGTATGGTGGCGCAAAACATAGTGGCTCTTAGATAAATGAAGAGCAGAACTACTTGTTTGTTTGTTTTTTTAAAGATTTATTTATTTATTTATTTGAGAGAGAGATAGTGAGAGAGAGCATGAGAGGCTAGAAGGTCAGAGAGAGAAGCAGACTCCCCGTGGAGCTGGGAGCCCGATGGGGGACTCAATCCCGGGACTCCGGGATCATGACCTGAGCCCAAGGCAGCTGCCCAACCAACTGAGCCACCCAGGCACCCAGAACTCCTTGTTTCTTAAAGCTTCAAGCCAAAGAAGGCTGCCAGGCAGGGCCACACAGATGACTGGACCCAGGGACAGACTATAACAGCCAGCTGGAGTCTTAGAAGGCAGCTTCTATAAGCGAAGGCATTGGTTTAGCGAAGTTTCCTGGGCTTTCTGTTAAATGGCTAATGGGAATAATTCTGCAGGCTTCTGGGGATAGGGCCTTTCTTTTCTGATCTGATATCTGGCCCTGAGTGCTTAGGGCTAGTAAATAATGGCTCCTTGAGTGGTAACATCCTGATAAGGGACATATTTGGGGTGTGGATTTAGCAGCTTAGGAAGGGGAACTGACCAGTCTTGAGACATGGACTCAAAACTGGTTGAAGACAACAGCAAACAAACCAAAGCAACAAAACTACATAAAACAAAAGAATATTAGTATTTGTTGAGTTTAACCTAAGTGCAGACTATGGATTTCTGAAAAAATGGGATTCTATTTTCTTTTCTTTTGGAATCAGCTATGAGTAATCCATCTAAACTACAAGTTCCTCTAAGGGAAGGTTCTCTGCTAAAGTATAGTCATTACTTGTGAACGAACACTGTGATTATTAAGCCTAGAGGAATTATGTTCAGCTGTTCTGTGGCTTATCTTGAGGCTTTAGGGAAGCATGGATTGATTCATCAGGCAAGAAAATCGTGAATAAGATTTGATAAAACACCAGCTGGAGACTGTATGAACAAAGGGTGGGCTTGCTTTCTTGCCCTGATTCTTGTAGTTACTCTCTCTTGCTACTGCTTTACTTAAAAAGGAGAGGATCTAGAAGTTTACTGAACACCTTCCATAAAAGATAGTTTATTTCTATTATTTTTAGAAAAGAGCATTCATCTATTTGGCAGATTCACTCAAGCCATGTGTTTGTTATATAATAATATATACAGCTTAGTAAGTCTTTTAGAGGTAACAGTCTTTAACAGTCCTTCCCTACATATTAGGGGAAAATTCAGCATAAACAATGAATTAGATTTGATTCTGACATACGGAACTTGGGGTACTATGCTAATGTATGCCACAAAAAAGTAATATGTAGAAATCTTCATGGAGGGACTCTGCAGTACAAATGACCTGATTTCTTTATTAGATTAACCATAAGTAAAAACAAAAAAATAGGGACGCCTGGGTGGCTCAGTTGGTTAAGCGGCTGCCTTCAGCTCAGGTCATGATCCCAGCGTCCTGGGATCGAGTCCCACATCGGGCTCCTTGCTCGGCAGGGAGCCTGCTTCTCCCTCTGCCTCTGCCTGCCTCTCTGTCTGCCTGTGCTCACTCTCTCTCTCTAACAAATAAATAAATAAAATCTTTAAAAAAAACAAAAAACAAAAAAATAGATGGTAGAAAAATACAGATCACAGTAAATATGTTAGTCAATCATAATGCATGGCATTGTTAGATCCTGATTCAAGCAAATTGAAAAAATAACCCAGGACTTCCTTTGGAATTGGACACTTAAGCGTATTAATAATTGATGATACTACATAGTGTGCATGTTTGTGTGTGTGTGTGTTGAAACCATTGTCTTGTCATGTTGAAGAAAAATCCTTATCTTTTGGTGATATTTTAAATATTTAAAGATTAATTGGTAATGATGTCTAACCCTTGAGATTATGGGTACACATATGGTACAAATAGGTCAGGATTGACCTTTGAATTAATAGTTACTGTATCTGAGTGATGGGGTTTCATTATGCCATTAGGTCTGCATGATATGTACATTTGAAATTCTCCATCATAAAAGTCTTCATTGCATTTCTAGTGTAAAACATCAGCATAGATGAGAAAATAATTTGTCAGTATGATAGGAAAAAAGTGAGTAATGAAGCACTGGTAAGTGAACCATAGCTGACTAGTTAGAAGCCAGCCCCAAACTTCAAATACAGTCCGCTGTAGAGACAGGGAGACTCTAAAGGGCGAGTAAAATTTATTTCCTTTCTATGGAAAATTTTAGAATTTGTTTAGCGTTAAAAAAGACAAAGCTTACATTTAAATATCCATCATGGAGGTGCCTGGGTGGCTCAGTGGGTTAAAGCCTCTGCCTTCAGCTCAGGTCATGATCTCAGGGTCCTGGGATAGAGCCCCGCATCGGGCTCACTGCTCAGCGGGGAGCCTGCTTCCTCCTCTCTCTCTACCTGCTTCTCTGCCTACTCGTGATCTCCGTCTGTCAAATAAATAAAAATCTTTTAAAAAAATAAAAAATAAATATCCATCATGTAGCTTTCTTTTTAAGGACTTGAACAGAATCCCTAGTTATTCCAGAAACCCAAAAGTGTGTGGGAGATATTATAATGTCTTCCTGGCAAACGTGACACTACCCTGTCTCTTTGCACAGTTCTGAGTTTCGAGACAATGCTTAATTATGCTCTTTAGATGTTAGCCACATATTTGGACTCAGTTGTTGTCATGTGAGAGCTTTAAAATGTTCATTAAACAATTTTATTAAAATAGTGTTGGGCAGGATACCATCAGGTTATATAAACAACTTTACTTTAAAAATAAATGTATTAAATTGTTTCAATTAAGAATAAAATTCTGCTAGCCTGTCAGTAACTAAAAGTTAATGCATTTTACTACTACACATGCGCATTGTATTTTGAAAAAAACTTCTATCAGCCTTCAGTGTTACCTGTGCACTGACAGCACATTGCTTTGCTTGGTATCATTAAATTAACAATCCAAAATAGTATCTATCTTTAGTAAAAATCAAGACTTTTACTTATCCTTCTCTAATTGTTTTTTAATTCGTGACTGCAGTCTGAAAGTGGGCTTGGTAACTCAGAAAGAAATTTTAAAGCTTTTGGGGCACCTGGCTCAGTTGTTAAGCGTCTGCCTTTGGCTTAGGTCATGATCCCCGGGGTCCTGGGATCAAGCCCCTTGTGTTGGGCTCCCTGTGTCGGACTCCCTGCTTGGCGGAAAGCCTGCTTCTCCCTCTCCCACTCCCCTGCTTGTGTTCCCTTTCTTGCTGTGTCTCTCTCTGTCAAATAAATAAATAAAATCTTTAAAAAAATTTTTAAAACCTTTAAAAGGTCAGTGTATACTTTGTATTGAATTTTCACCCTATTACAACACCATATCGTTCACATTCCTACTTACATGAGCAAAAACAGAAGGCTTTAAATTTTTTTTTAAAGATTTTATTTATTTGACAGACAGAGATCACAAGTAGGCAGAGAGGCAGGCAGAGAGAGAGGAGGAAGCAGGTTCCCTGCTGAACAGAGAGGCTGAAGTGGGGCTCTCTCCCAGGACCCCGGGATTATGACCTGAGCCGAAGGCAGAGGCTTCAAACCACTGAGCCACCCAGGCGCCCTAGAAACCTTTAATTTTAAGAAGAAGTGTATTTCAAATGAGATTAAGATGAACAGTTGTCATTGGGAGGAACAATTAAGATAAATTATTATTATTTGAGATAGGTATGAAATTCTAACTTCTTTTGTTGGTGGATTTAAATTACTTTCAAAATAAGCACAGATGAGAATAAACTCCACCTGTTTTATAGAGAAACATGAGAAGGATAAAAAAAGAAATAAAGTATGTAGTAGAAGGTTGACTTGGCAACCTTCTACCATAAATCCTTGCGGACCACTCTAGGTCACATTGTACGGGCTCCTCCAGCACCTCAGTACCGTGAAATCTCCAACAAGTAATTCTCAAGTGTGACAGCATCACAGCCAACCCCGCAGCTACTTTAAGACACTTCCCTTCTTTAGTGAGACTGTCATGCACTTTAAAACTCACAAGAACTTGACGTCAAACAATTCAAAATCCTCTGAACTATTGTAAGGGCAAATCCTCCCTTGTTCTTTCTCTGTATCATCGAAATGCATGTACGTCTTTTTAGAGCTAACTGAGCCTCTTGTTTGAATTATGCTTCCGGAATGTCTTTCTCAAGAACTTGGGAGCTGTATCTTTAAAATATAATCATTAAGGAAGTTGGAGTCCCTAACTACCAGTTTCTGTTGGAGGTTAGTAGCCTAACTGGTTTGATTGCCTTACTCCAAATTGCAAAACTACCTCTTCTATTTTTTGTTTATTTCGTCATTTATTTTTATTTTGGGTAAAGGCTCTTGGCTAACAGAGATTGTCACCTCAACTCCTAAGTCAATGGAGGATGAACAATGTATGACAAGTGCCATCAAGTCTTCTTATCTAGGGACTTGTTAACTTTGAGACCATGCGCAGAATAGGGGATATGTGCCTGGCTATATAAAAAAGCGAAATATTTTTTGTCTTTGCAGTCCCCTGCTGCACATGATGTTCTGGTTTAGTACTTCATAACTGTTTTTTACATCTGCCTTTGTAGGGAGGTTTTTTAGGTTGAGAGATTTGGGTTTTAATTACACTTCGCCAAACACTGTAGATTTCTTTTTGGTTAGTTTTCTTTACTACATCCCTTGTCTATGCTTCATTTTGATCTCTGTTCTGCTAACATACTGTCTTTCCATCCATCTTCAATCTTACAAATGTGCTAATTATTTAAATGTATCAAAAGGTAGATACCATAAAATCTTAACCTGGAAAGATGCACTAACTTTGTGTTTTCCAGAAACCCACATCTTAAAATTAAGATCCCTTTTGGTCTAAATTTGTTTTATTATATATATGCCTAACATTTAGTTTTTACACTATGCCAAGTAGTCTGAAATGTGCTTTCCGTGTATTCATTAATATTCAATCCTGTGAAGTAGTTATTAAATTATATTCAATTTTGCAGAAGAGGGAAGTGACAAACAGGTCACTGTGAGGAACGTGACAAGGTCATATAAGCAGAATGTTTCAGGGCCAGAATTCATACCCAGAATGTCTAGCTTTGGCAACTTTCCTCTATGTTTTGAAGGACAGAGGCACCTTACAGTAATTGCTAAATATGTTCTAAGATATGGGAGTCATGATGAAGTATTGTAAAGGATTCAGGCTATTACCAAATTCTTAATTATAAGTAATAACCCTTATACTGGTTAGGCTTAGCATAGTATAGAAGTCATAAAACTTTTAAATATGCATAGTCATTTATATATTTACACTTTCTCTAAGGTCTAAAAATGGAGATAAGTATGGAATAGTCCCAGAGGATAATAAGCAGTTTTATAAATAATATGAATTTTCTAATTACTGCAACAAGTAATCCATTGACTTTTAAGGAGTCATTCTTAAACTGTTGGTCCATGGAGCCCCCAGTGTTACTAAGAACATTTCAGGGAAATGCAAGGTCAAAATGATTTTCATAATGATCCTAAGTTACAATTTGTCTTGTATATTATATTGACATTGCACCACTGGTATAAAAATAATTGTGGGTAAAACTGTTGGTGCCTCAGCAGTAATCAAGACAGTGGCCTCCTACTGTATTTGTGGTCATTGTATTCTTCACCTGGACACACAGAAGTTTAAAAAAAAAAGGAAAAGAAGAATTATTACTAAATAATAAAACATAGCTAAAAGTTCTACGTTAAAAAATGCTCCTCACAAAGTAGTACTGATTATGAATTTCATTGACTATTAAACTTTACAGGTACATCAGTTTAATTTTCTGTGTGATTGTTGAGTTGAGAAATACTATCAAAGCATCTCTACTGTGTACTGGAGTGTGATGATTTTTTTCAAGAAAAAGCACACAGGTGGTAAATACCTGACCTGAATTGCTGCTTTTTCATGGAACACCATGTTTACTTAAAAAAACTGACAGTATTTTTTGAAGTTGAGTATTGGGCAGTTATGTTTTCATAAATAAATGAAGGAAACTCTAACTTCAAGAAAACCCACTGACAGTGTTTGTTGCCAGTAATAAAATTAAAGCTTTCAAGCAGAATTTAGGAAATATTTTATTCACCACAGAGTTTGACTACTCCTAGTATTCAAAGACTTTTTGAAGAGATAGTTGGTAATATTAGAGAATTTGATGTGTTTTTTTTTTTTTTAAGATTTTGTTTATTTATTTGAAAGGGAAGAATGAGAGAGAGAGAGGAGGAGGATCAAAGGGAGAAGCAAACTTCCCACTGAGCAGGGAGCCCAATGCAGGACTTGGTCCCGGGACTCCAGGATCATGACCTGAGTGGAAGGCAGTTGCTTAACCAACTGAGCCACCTAGGCACCCTGAGAATTTGATGTTTTGATAATATGTAGTGAAATGTATCAACATGTTGAAGAAATGATCAGCAAAAAGAAAATTCACTGACTGCATTGTACATGACAGCCCTAGTATGGACAAGTATGAAGTGACATCATGGTTTAGATTTGTGTTTTTCTAGTAATTAGTTATTTTATTTTATTTTTTAAAAGATGTTATTTTTTTATTTCACAGATCACAAGTCAGCAGAGAGGCAGGCAGAGAGAGAGAGAGAGAGAGAGGAAGGGAAGCCGTCTCCTTGCTGAGCAGAGAGCCCGCTGCGGGGCTTGATCCCAGGACCCGGGAATCATGACCTGATCTGAAAGTTTTAACCCACTGAGCCACCCAGGTGCCCCGTGATTGGTTATTTTAAATACCTTTTCATGTACCTGTTGTCCATTCATATATCTTCTTTGGAAAATATCTATTCATATCTTTTGCTTGTTTTGTATTACTTTTTTTGTTGTTGTTAATGAGTTGTATGCACTCTTAAAATATTTTGGGTATTCATCCCTTATAAATAGTTTGCAAATATTTTTCCCATTTTATAGATTATATTTTCATTTTGTTGATTGTTGCTTTTTCTGTGCAGGGCTCTTTAGTTTGATGTAGTCCCACTTGTTGATTTTTTTATTTTATTTCATTGATTGTGCTTCAAGTGTTATATCCTAGAGGCTTCTTTCTTGATGTTTGTAGTGGTTTCTGTTTTATTTGGAACCTTATACTGTGGTACAACAGCACTCAACAGGGTTATATAGGTGCTGACAAGAGTGTTGTATAAATTCTTTGTGTGTATGTGTTTGCTTTTATTTAGAATATTTATAAAAAAGATGCTGTCTACTTTGTTGGTAGGTTGTAAGACTTTTTACAAATTGAAATAGTACTCAACAGAGATAAAGAGATGCTTACAAGAGTGGTTACTTCTGTTGTAAATTCTTTACAAAGTATTTTTTAATACTTCTAAAATGATTCTATTTCATTTTGGGGGAATGCAACTAATTTATAATTCATAAGGTATATATGGGGCAACTATGTTGGCAGCTGAATTATGTATTATATATATCTAATTTATTGCAGACCCTTGGCTGGCCAGCTCGATAAACTAACTCTATTACTTTTTAGTAAATGGAGATTTACTGTTTCATGTTTATCGCTCAAACTCCACTTTTCTACTTATACATCTTGTTATAAACATATGAAAAAAATACAGTAGTCTTATCTATAGTCATGTAAATATTACTTTCTAAAGAAAAGTAATCATCCTTAGCTCATTTAATTCTTGAGATGTTTTTATTAATACTGGTAATTGGGACAACATTCAGATATTAGCATATTTTTTTTTTTAGGTAAAATGATAGATTTTTGAGAGCATGACTTTTCAATGACAAAGAGAAATTTAACTGTAGCACACTATCCACTTACATTGTAAAAATTTCTATTATGTCAGGTTTTCTAATAACATTTTGGGAAAGTAACATGAATTAAAGCTATATATTTTAATTCTGATATAACTGTTGCCAAGATGTTATCAAAGATAAGTTTTCAATCAGAGGTATATATAGGCATTTCACCTTCTCTTATGAACAGTGTATCAGTTCAATGAGTTCTTTTATGATGAAATAATTATGCAAAATAAAATGTATAGGATAATGAATATGTAAAACAGATGGTCCTGCCTGTCTTCTGATATTTTATGTCTTCAAATGGCTTCATGCACTATCAATCCATTTAAAGCACAGAGAGGGGTAACCATTAAACAGTTTTCCATTCTTCTTCACTAATGATACTTAAAGACATTTAATAACATTTGCTAATTGTGTAATGCCAATCCTCCAAAAATAATGTTTCAGTAGGGAGTATTTCTGCCTCATTCCTTTTGTTTCCGCACAGCATCTAATGACCTGGAATGATCATTATTGGCAGAGTACAATGCATTGGAAAACATGTTGCTCAGGGAATTCTTTAAATGTCAAAAAATTTACCCTCTGCCTGGGGAAATCAAGTAAATCAATAAAACTTGTATTAAAATTGAAATAGTTAAAACATTATGTAGCTTTTTACCATATTCTGCAAAGCATAATAGCCATGGTCAGGTTGAAAGAACTTTGCATTTGCACTATTATGTAACTATTTGTGTTATGTCCAATGATCAAAGTGATATTTTACTAGACAAAACAACATTCATCACTGATAAAAGTTAAATCATCAAATTTCTGAATACTTTAAATTACCTTTCATGAAGAAGCAGGACAATAACAAAGACATAAGGTAACTGAGGGTATTAAGTTGCCCTTAAATACTCAAAATAATAAATATAATATTATAAATTATTTTGTACCTATTCTCCATTTCTATATTTTTGTTTCTAGTTAAAAGTCAGAAAACAACATTTAAAAAATTTCACAATAGAGTAACAATAAAATTTTTGTGACAGGGGCGCCTGGGTGGCCCTGTGGTTAAAGCCTCTGCCTTCGGCTCGGGTCATGATCCCGGGGTCCTGGGATCGAGCCCCGCATCGGGCTCTCTGCTTGGCGAGGAGCCTGCTTCCCCCCCTCTCTCTGCCTGCCTCTCTGCCTACTTGTGATCTCTGTCTGTCAAATAAATAAAATAAAATATTAAAAAAAATTTTTTTGTGACAGACATTTTAAGTATCTTTTGTCAAAATGAGCCAAAGAATTTTTCATCTTCATATAATAAAACGTTAATGGTAATTCATATTAGTAAAATAATTATAATTTGTTTTGGTGAAAGGAAATCTCTGGACAAAATTATGGCTCTCTCTTTTTGAACATTATATTTGTCAATTGTTAGAGCACATCAAGTACCTGTTACCTTTGCAAGTATCAGCATCACCCGGTGGGGTCATAGACACCTCTTGAATGGTCTGGTTATTTTAACATATCCCTCATTGGCAGAATCATTCTTCTGCATTCTTTGTGTAGAACAAGTAGTAATCATTTATCCAGCACTTGCTTCCATAGTAATGCCTTTTTAAAGAAATGGCTATTGCAAATTAAAATGTAAATACGTAAGCAAACATACAAAATATGTATCACTGATGACCGCATTAGTTTTGATTTCTTAGGCTTTAGGAGTTCATTTAATTTGGGTTTGTACCAAATTTTTCATTACAAGTGAAAAATACAAAAACTGGCAAAATTGCATAAGTGGATTGAGGCATTTTAATTAACAGTTTTTGAAGCACATGCTAGATTTGATAGGCAATATTATATAGACATTCAAATATACAATCTCACTCACATGCAATTACTTCCTAGTTTAAAATCACCCTAACTGGTAATAAGAAGTCGGCAAAATTAAACAAGGTAGGTTAGTTTTCTGTTGCTGTTTACGACATCATAAACACAGCAGCTTAAAATAACACACTTATTGTCTCACAGTTGTCATGGACAGCTTTGCTGGGTCTTCTGGTCAGGGTCTCAGGAGGCAACAGTGAAGGTATCCGGTAGGCTGAATTCCTTTCTGGAGGCCAGGAACCTCTTCTAGACTCAGGACTGTTGCTGGAATGCAGTCCCTTGCCTTTGTAAAACTAGATTTCTTACTTGTTGGTGGCTATCAGCTGGAAGTTGTTCTAAGGGCACCTCATGATTTCTTGCCACATGGCCCTCTCCTTCTGGAAGAGGGAGCTCCCACTTGAACAACGTGGAGCTCACTTCTGGAAGCCCAGCAGGAGAATCTCTCACTCAGTCTGCTAAGATGGAGTCTTAGGTAATGGAATTTAATCAAGGACTCACTCTCCTATCCTGGATAGAAGCAAATGACAGGTAGTATTTATAGCAGAGGAGAAAGTATTATAGAAGCCAGTAGCACACCAAAGTTCACTTTTAATTTCATCCTCTTCATAGAGTAAAGGATATATTTACTAAGTACATGGTAAGCTTTGACTCTTGGAAACGAATTATTTTACACACAATGCTGATGACTATTGACATCTCTTCTATGTCATTAGTGTGGTTACAGTTTTTGTAAATTTTCCTTTCTCTTGATCTAGATAATTGTCAGTTTTCTTATAAGTTAGATGCTATTCTGTGACTACTCCTGGTAGAAAAAAAAATTTTTTTTTATTTCTACAGTGTTGAAACATAAAGGAGGAAAGTTAATATAAAGTATAGTTAAAGATTGGTGCTGAACTTGTTAAAGATATTATACATGTTGTTCCATAGAGGATGTCAATAAAAATTTATTTCCTTGGGGCACCTGGGTGGCTCAGTGGGTTAAGCCGCTGCTTTCAGCTCAGGTCATGATCTCAGGGTCCTGGGATCCAGCCCTGCATCAGGCTTTCTGCTCGGCGGGGAGCTTGCTTCCTCCTCTCTCTCTGCTTGCCTCTCCACCTACTTGTAATCTCTGTCTGTCAAATAAATAAATAAATAATCTTAAAAAAATTTATTTCCTTAAAAAGAATGAATTTTAACTTTATTGATCAGTCCATTTAAATTTATTAAATATGAATTTATGAATTATGAAATGCTAAACATATTTGAATATTCCTTTAAAGTAAAATTTGGAAATAAGTGTAAAATAACTGAATCTACTTTTACCTTTACATTTTAAAAGGTGTATCTTGTTGAATAGTGGTTTAACTGCAAGATCAACATATGAGCAACATTTTATGTGGCCCTCTATTGATCGCGAATTAGTAACGGTTGCTTGTGATGGACTGAGATTTTGTGTTCCCCAAAATTTATTTCATAGATTGAAATCCACTTCTCTGTGTGATGGCATTTGGAAAGAGGGTCTTTGGGAACTGTTTGGGTCCTGAAGACAAAGTCCTCTTAAATGGGAATAGTGCCTTTAAAAGAGATGCCCTTTAGAGATCCCTTACAACCTTTCTGCCACGTGAGTTTAATGAAAAGACCCAGTTACTGAGAAAGTAGAGTCTCACCATACGTAGAATCTGCCCATGTATCATCTTGGACTTTCCAGCCTCCAAAACTATGAGGATTAAATATTGATTGTCTTTAAGCCACCCATTCTTTGGTATTTTTGTTTTAGCAGCCCAAATGCACTAAGACACTGTTTGAAACCATTTTGATGTATATTAACTCATGAGCACGTATATGGTAGTTCTCTGAGAAAGTGTAGTAACTGCACATAGATCCTCTCATCAGAAAGGAAGACACCATGAATTGTTACATAGTTGCACTGACTGATTTCATTTTACGTGAGATAAGGCAAGACTCTCTTCAGGAAACTCACAGAAAACAATGTAGGGGTATTTCTTTGAAAAAGAAGATTTAAAATGACAGTTACAAATAAAATGCAGGAGAATTATTCCCCCTGATTGATTTTGTCCTTTCTGTTTTTTTCTTTTTTTTTTTTTTAGATTTTATTTATTTGAGAGACAGAGTGAGAAAGAGAGAGAGAGAGCAAGCATGAGGCAAGGGGAGGGCAGAGGGAGAAGAGGACTCCCCTCTAAGCCCACCTGGGGCTCAATCCTGGGACTCCAGAAAAATGACCTGAGCCAAAGGCTGATGCTTAACTGACCGAGCTGCCCAGGTGCCCCTGTTCTTTACTTTTCTAACAAAGTATGCACTTTCAAACCGCAGGCTTGTCTTAATAATAAGTAGTGATTCTAAGTTCCTGTTTCACAGGTCAGTTGTTGTCAAACAAGAACATAGTTGCAAAGCATTCTGAACCCACTCATGATATAATCTAATATGCCTTCAGAAAACAGGTATATTCTGAGATGAGAGACATAGTTGAAGTCCTCCCATAAGCCACCCATAAGCAACATGTAGTAACTATAGACAACATGTGTAGAGAAGACAGCTTTTAAAGTATTTAAAGCGATAAGTGACACTGATAAGGAGGAAAAGAAGTAAATATATTTCTGATTATGTTTCTTATAAAAGCTCTGGGTAATATGGTGTAGAGTGTGATAAAAGCCTATAGTGAGTTATTTAGATAACTAAAATTTTTACTTAATCTTCAGAATCTTTTTTCAATCAAAAATGAAATTTTGGTTATAGTAATAAACTTTATCATGCTTTCCATGAAATTAAGTTATTATAAATTCTATTACAGTTTAATTGTTCAAAATTGAGTAGCATTCTTATCCTTACTGGATATATCCTTACTGGATATATCCTTAGATTCAATGAGTCTAAGAATAAGAAAAAAAATTCTAATTGTTAGGCATTTTATAAATATGTATAATTTCTTTTTTTATTTTGTGTTCTTCAAGTACATAAGCTATTTTAAATTTTAAAAATTAAAATTAAAGGGCGCCTGGGTGGCTCAGTGGGTTAAGCCGCTGCCTTCGGCTCAGGTCATGATCTCAGGGTCCTGGGATCGAGTCCCGCATCGGGCTCTCTGCTCAGCAGGGAGCCTGCTTCCTCCCCTCTCTCTCTGCCTGCCTCTCTGCCTACTTGTGATCTCTCTCTGTCAAATAAATAAATAAAATCTTTAAAAAAAAAAAAATTAAAATTAAATAAGATTAATGGTATTTTATTCAAATCATTTTGTGCATTATAAGAGGAAGTTATAAACAAACTAATAAGCAAAAATGAATAGTTTTATTGAAATATGGGGAAAAACTGCTTTAAGATTTGTCTCCAACATTATTATAAATAGCTTGCTTTTAAAAATTTTACCACATAAATTTGACTACAAGTTCTTTCTCCTACAACTTTAAGAGGTCAAAGGCTTTGCCAAAGGAATATTCTAACGACTGTATTATTGGTTCTTATATAACACAAGATTTTTTACTCCTTTCATGGTTACCTGAAATCTAGGTAAAGGAAAATAGCCTTGTTCTGCCAAAAATATCAGCATTGATTTCCCTCCACCAATAATCATTAGGTGGTTACATTGGTGTAGTTAACTGATAGGTATAAAAATAATTTTATTCATCATTACGTTCATTAGTATACTGTCACATAATTTAGACTCCATATGGAGAGTACATGAGCCTCTTATTTTCCTAAATGGACTGTTCAGTGTGACCCCAGAGTCAGGTGGGATATTTGAATGGGTACCAAAGAGAAGTTAAAAGTCTCATGTGTAGTAGTAATGTGAGCCTTCTACAAAACTAATCCTACAACAGATAACTGTCATCAATAAAGTCTATAAAGCAAAATAACTCCTGAGGATTTTGAAGAATAAATATAAACACAAAAATAGTGGAAACTCTGAGTTGGAAACTCAGAGAAGCTATCAGCATAGGGATTGAATTCCTTATTATTTCACTTATGTTGGCGAGTAGTTGTATCATGATTCCATAGGCCACTAAAAACCTGATAGAAAATCTGCCAATTTTCTGGGTAGAGAAAGTAAAAAGAAGAGTATTTGACTCTTCTAGAGAAACCAAAAAGAACCACATTTGACTGCCCAAGAACCAAGGTAGTCCCAGAAGAGGGAGAGCCAGAGAAGGGGATCGGAGGCTTTTTTTTTTTTTTTAAACAAATCCTACATAGTTCCCTGCCTCAGCTCCCTATATCCTAGTAGTTGGAAAATGAAGCATGAGGCCACTTCTGAATAGAAAATAGTCCAGCAAAGGGATGCATTTCTAGAGGTCTTCAAACCAGAAGATAGGAAGGCCAGTTTCACTTTTTGTCCTCTGTGGTAGGCTAAAAAAAAAATAGTTCCCCCAAATGATATCTACATCAAGTCCCTGAAAAGTGTGACTATATCTCACATGGCAAAATATATGATGAAATTATATACATATGTAAAAAATGATGACTGAATTAAGGATCTTGAGAGGAAGAATTTATTAAGGTTATCAAGTGAGTTCTGAATGGATCATATGTATCCTTCTAAGAGAGGCAGAAGGAGTTTTGAGAGAGACACCAGAAGAGGAGAAGGTGTCAGCTATAGGAATTAGAAGAGGCAAGGAGCAGAATCTCCCGTAGAGTTGGTCAACACTTTGATGCTGACATTGTCCTCTAGAACTGTGAGAGAATACATTTCTGTTGCTTTAAGCCGCTGAGTATGCAGCAATTTGTTACTGCAACCACAAAGAATGAACATACTCCATTTTTGGACTGAATATCACCTGTACAACTAGTATTCCACATCACTAGAAAATATATTTCATGTCTAACAGGTTTCATTGCAGTATCAGAAGATGATAAAACAATGAAAATACCATTTACAAACATATGTAATTTTATACTCTTCAGAAAGTTTAAGGGCCAGAAGTATAAATAAAAGGTTAGTGTTTTTTTAACAGCAGTTAACTGCTTATTTTTCAAGTTTTCGGGAGGTATTTAAAAAGATAACAAATTTTGATGATAGAGATATCTATGAAAATAAAAAAGGAGCCAATACTCAGAAATTAACTTTTAGTGAACATCCTTCTAGATCTTTTCCTATAACATAAATGTATATAAACTAGATATAAAATGCTGTTTTGTAACCATATATGATGGAACTTCTTTCCATTTAGGCTAGGTGTATTTCATATCAACATAGATGGATGTCATTTTTTTTTTCCTTTTTCAGTCATCTTTGGTATGGGTATATACAACTTATTTTACCAATATACCATTGATTTATTTTTGGATCTTTTCCAAGATTCTGCTCTAAAGCAGTGCTGCAGAGTGTATCTTTACATATAAAATATTTAGGCTCCAAATTTTTACCTGTAGTGGAAGGAAATATGCAGACCAGTCCAAGCAACGGGAAACCCCTAGGCAAATAGGTTGAGATGTTAGAAATTACTTGCGCCTGGTCTGAAGGAGTCTTTATGTTCTGGCAGGTGA
Source organism: Taxidea taxus jeffersonii (assembly GCA_003697995.1). Taxonomy (NCBI): domain Eukaryota; kingdom Metazoa; phylum Chordata; class Mammalia; order Carnivora; family Mustelidae; genus Taxidea; species Taxidea taxus. Next base: position 29,504 of record RCUC01140650.1, read on the forward strand.
TAATGATAATAAAAAAGTAAATGCATTATGGACATTGGAGAGGGTATGTGCTAAGGAGAGGGCTGTGAAGTGTGTAAACCTGGCGATTCACAGACCTGTACCCCTGGGGCTAATAATACATTATATGTTAATAAAAAAATAAAAAATTAAAAAAAAACGTAAATACATGTAAGTTACTCTGCAGGTACTATGAGTATGTGAGGAGTGAAATTATAGAAAAAGAAATTTCCTTTAAAATGTCATTTTGGAAGGCAAGGCCCTTATATTTTATTAGTGAGAGGAAATTGCTTATCTTTTTAACAAATATATTATTTTGTTGTTGTTGTTTCATTATGGGCTAGTGGAGGCGGAGCCTAGCATTGCCCACAAATCTGGAATAAGTATGTGGAGTTTAGAACAGGAGGCAGTTAGGCAAAACAGAGTGATGCTCCTGGTGGGATTGCCAGTTGGAAATTGTTCTTACAGATGGAGTCATTACAGTGCTGGGAGTAGTAACAGAATCCTGGACCCCGTGGACTTGCTCTGTTACTTACTCTTTTGATTCTTATCCTGTAGGTCTTTCTGTTTGCACTTGCCTAAGAATTGTCCTCTTTTCTATTTTTAAAAATTTTTTTGCCTTTCTTTTCCATGGATTGATTTTCTAAAGCCTTTTGTTAGGTTTAACATATTTCACCTTTTTGCTTTTTATAAAAATTGACAGAACAAGAGCTTTAAATATTCAGTTTTGTTTTCCAATATACTAAGTCCATTCTGTAGCTTTAAAACACACCATGTTTTTAGGAAGTTAACAGTTAGTAAGCAATTAACATGTAGTTCATATGGTAGATAATCCAAACATGGTGAGTTTAACTTTCTCCTCTGGTTCAGGAGTTAAATTCTCTAGTTGAAAAGCCAAGTGATTGAAATTCAATATAATATTCTAGTTCTAATTCAAGAACCATGGTTGAAGAGTGATGGAGGAAAATGAAGAAAGAGAAAACTGACATTTTTTTTCTTATTCCCCAAAGGTATTTTATAAACCTACCAGCTGCCGATAATTTAAAGTTTAATATATCTGCCTATAGATTTAAAAATGTAATTACTTGTTTGTTTTCTTTCTGTTCTTCCTAAGAATTGTTTTGGTAATCCACATGTTCTTCAATACTACAAGTTTTGCATTAACCTTTAGGGCAACAGAATGGAATTGTTACAGGTTTTGTAATTAGCTGTGGTTGTAAAAGCCAGACATTCAGACAGCAGAACTCACTGTCAGAGTGAACATCTGATGAAAGTACCAATGTACTTGGAGAATAAATCTGTTGCTGTAGCAACCAGTCCTCATTCTCTACCAAAGGGGAAAACAAACAGAAAACAAGTGAAATGCCGAAAGTTTCAATTTAAAAAGATAGCTATTCCATATGGAATTATGGATAAAATCTTTAAATTCAACATTTTAACCAATAATAAGCAATAGCAACTGTTACACTTATAAATCAATCCATCAGAAAATGACTTCTAAGCCTCTGAAAGTAGACATTTTTGGGGTAAAAGAAATTTGCTTAATTTTGACAATTGGCTTATTTTGTTTTAATTTTAAAATGCATTGAAAAATCTCCTGAAAGCATTTTTCCTGGAGAATATCTTGCTTTCCTGGAGGTTCAGAAATACTCTCTACTGATGAAGTAGGTTGATATATTTTCTTCTACATCAAAAGGCATTTCATGAGCACCTTCTTGAGGAGCAGAGAGAAAGGAAACTTTCTTGAGTTATAGACAAGTTTCCTGGCTTCCTGTAATCCTGTCAGTCTAAGGAAGAGAACATACAAGTAAATAAAATACATTGAAAAAGAAGAAAAGAAACGTCATACCAATCGGAGACAGTAAAATCAGCTTTATGTCAAAGTACGTTTTAAAGGGGAGGACCTAAAAAGCACTTACTTGGAATGAAGTGACAGGGGGAACCGCTGTGTAAAAAAAAAAAAAAAAATAAAACAAAACAAAAAAACCCCACAAAACTTTCTTTGGGCAAGACTGGTTTAGAGGTAGCTGGTGTAGCTCTTCAGATTAAACTAGGATATGTCCAGAATGATAAGAAATGTTAGGATATGTCTGATGAAAAAGTAATGGCACAGTAGAAGGAGAAAATGTGTTTCTAAGCATATTATCTGGTTTTGCAAAGGGCTTGAGGGTGAGAAGAGAAAAATTATGTAGATGGAAATTTGAACAAGGATGTTTGCTGAGAGTTGAGAGGCTATAGAAGCAGGAGAGATCACAGCAGCCAGTCAGTTGAAAACTCACAGTGAACAATTGTGAGACTCTCAAATGAACCTTATTTTCTTTAGAAATTTAGCTATCTTTTCCAGTTTTCCAAGTATCTTAGTAGAATCTACATTATAGTTGGCTCTATATAGCACTGTTAATCTGAAATTGGTTTGAAAATTCACAGATCAAAGAAAAATGACTTTTAAATGGGTGTGGCAGAATTTAATAGAAGGGAAAAGTCATAATGTGAAAATTCCCACAGTGTGAAAAGAGTAGCTCTTAGCACTGTCTCAATATCCTTTAGCCAGGTACACCTGTCAGAGTAACATTTAATTTTTTTTGTATCATAATACTTTTTTTTTTTTTGGTGCAGCTTAGTAACTTAGGAAAATAGGGAACTGTACTACTTAGTCACATGGAAAAACATTTAAGTGGACATTTCAAATGTTGGCATCTACTGGATTTGTTTAGTGTACATACATATTCTCTGTTAGGGTGATTGTAGTACCTCTTGGCATCAGCATGTTTATGTCAAAACATACCCACTTTCTTTTATGATTGGAATTCAGTTAGAATTGAAATTCTTGTCCTTCCTCAGATAATGTTTTCTGGAGTGTATGTAATCTTCTTGTTCACCCTGATGTATTAGAGTGAACATCAAGGAAGACATTCATGGCTTCAAAATGAGGGATTTTGTAAAGAAGAGTTTTATTTATGCATGCATGTATGCATATGAGAGAGAGAGAAAGGTGCACTGGGAATGAGATGAGCAAACTCCATGCTGAGCACAGAACCTGACGCAGGGCTCCATCTCAGGACCTTGAGATCATGAACTGAGCCAAAATCATGAACTAAGCCAATTGCTTAATCTACTGAGCCCCCCAGGTACCCAAATGAAGGAATTTTTAAATCCTGGGATGAGTCCTGGTGCTGATTGTGTAAGGCTGTCTAACTCAGCCCTATGTGTGTACACATACACACAACAAAGGAAAAAAAAAGAAAAAGATCACTGAGTAGAAGATGACAGAATAAAACCATTGTATTTAGAAAGAAAAACCATTACAAACTGGTTTGTTAATCTCTTCTGAAGATTCTTAACACTCCTTAGGTGATTAAAAGATTTGGACAATTTGAGGTATTTGGAATAATGATTCAATGTGGAAATGCATGTAGCTCACATGAGCTTTTCTGAAAATATCCTTATTTAAGTTCACAAAATCAGTAAGCTCTCCTAAATTCCCATGAAACTATTGGTCTGTGGTTTCTCTGTATTTGCACAGTTAGGCTAGAAAAGCTGTAATTACTAAACAGGGTCTTGCTCAACGTTTAAAGAATGAAATAAAAATTCAGATGCATATATGTTTTGGATCTTAAATTTGATAATAACTGGTTGATAGTTTTCACAATATTTTGTCCCAGGGCTAAATGTAGGGTCGTCTAATAACTGAAAAATTTTGTTCCACATATTTTCTTTATTTTTGTGTTGTTTAATGTGAGAAGGTAAATAGGGTTGCTGTTACAACATTCAGCATCAGAAGTTGCATTACCAAGTTCATGGTGCCGTACACTAAATAGTCCCAGATTTATACCTTTAGTCTTGATCACATATACACCTGTGTGGTATTTTCTTTAATAGGCTCCAGTGGAACTTTCAGGCTCCTGGTAGTATGAATTCTTTTTAAGTTCTACCTACCAACATAAAAACAAATGAAAAACTGAGGATTGATAGGCATGGCATAGTGGCTCTTTTAAGGTCTTGCAAGGGAAAAAAATAACATGCATTTTAACATTAGTCAGTATGGTTCACAGACTGGATTTTTAAACTCCTCTGTGTTTTGTAAATCTTCTGAGTTTGAAAAATAAGGCTTAAAACTTTGCCTGACCAAGCATTCTTGTATTATAAAATGACATTCATTTTCTTTTCTGGCTTGCATTCAAATACATTTTAAAATTAAAAAAAATTAAATGATTAATAAACATTTTAAAGAATTGGAAGAAAAAATATTCTTAAGTTATTGTGGTCAAGCTCCTTTTAAAACATATGTATGTTGTTATCTTTGAATAGAGATTACAAAATGAAATGAAAACTAATTTCTACTATGGCAACAGATGTATAGGTAAGAAAACATATCAAATTTATGTTTTTATTTTTCAAAATGAGTACCAGTGAATTTAACTATACTCAAAGAAGTTATTTTAAGAGCTGTTAATAGATTTAGCAACTAGGGGTGCCTGGGTGGCTCAGTGGCTTAAAGCCTCTGCCTTCAGATCAGATCATGATCCCAGGGTCCTGGGATCGAGCCCCACATCGGGTTCTCTGCTCTGCAGGGAGCCTGCTTCCTCCTCTCTCTCTGCCTACTTGTGATCTCTGTCTGTCAAATAAATAAAATCTTAAAAAAATAGATTTAGCAACTAAATTCCTAACATAAGAAGGCTGCAACCTATAATTTACCAAAAACAAAAACTATTCAGTATATACTTACTGAATGTCTACCGTGTGCACAAGTCTCAAAAAGGTAGAAAAATAATGTGAACCTGGGGTGTTTCCATTAAGAAGCAAAGGAGAAACAGACTTCTCAGATACTATCATATTCGATTGATGTGTTACAAAAGATGTGTTAATAAAAGCTGATGTATTAAAGATGGAATAGAAAGAAAAAGTGAAGTGTATAGAAAAATGGTGATATAGTAAAGGGAGAAGGCCTTCGAAAGATTTAAGAAAGAAGTGATAAAGTCGATTCTGGGATCAAGGGATCGTGCAATTGGCTTTAAAAATAAAGTAAGATTGAAGAGGACAAGCAAGGTACTTTAGCTGAGTCAGGGTAATCATGTCTAGCACCTGGAAGTCGAAATGACTGCTCTTGTGGTGAAATTAAATCATATATGTGCCTTCCTTCAAGTATTTGGCTGTTAGGCACTAGATACAAAATAATAGTAATTATCAAAATACCAGCTTTATCACCAGTAATCAAGACCTGGGATGCAGACTAGCCTATTGTTCAGATTGTTTCCCTAATACTCTGTGAATGCACCTAAAATGTGAGCCTTATAAGCTACACAAATGGAGGGCTGGATGTAAGGAAAGGTACCTAGACAACTACTTAGAAGGTGCCCTATTGTGTGGAGGCATGGTCCAGGAAAGGAGGGGCATGACATATGAACATGCCTTGTGACAGTTATAAACATAAATTTTAAGATATATGAATATGACTTTTAACAGTTGACCTTAGATGCACTTAGTAAATGGCTTGCATTTTGTGAAGCTTCAAGAATACACAGTTTCACAAGCCCTTTAAAACATTAGGTGGTGTTTGGTAGAGGCATGAAATAAAATTTCTGGAGCCGAAGCTTAAGTAGCTTCAAAGGAAATCCCCTTCTGTCACACACACAAAATTTGCCCAAGACTGGGTAGACTTTGAGGTGTGATGCTCTAAAAATCCTTTAAGGATCCTGTTTTTTCACTGAATAATGCTCTGCCTTTTGTTTAAATTTTTGTTTCTCATTTAAAAATCACCTTTTCTCCTCAGAACCATTTATATTTTTCTATGTTTTCAATTTTTTCCCCTTCCTTTCTATCTTAACATCATTTCTGGTTCTTTTAGCTATCATCTCTATATGATAAAACCTAACTGTAAATATCAACAAATAACTTATTTCTTGACAGTAATTATTCATTTTATGAAAATTTCAATTTCATCTATCTTTTGTGGCCATCCCAAATTTATATATATAAAAAGGAACCTTATAAATTGTATAGTTCAGAAAAGATGTTGAATCTTGTATATGATAACTTTTTCAGATGTTTCTTTAGCCTGTGCTTAGTTACCTCCTATGAAGGAACTTACTTCATTCTGTGACAACCCAGCATATGTTTGCAAATTTTATTGTGACCCATCCAGTGAATCCACATTCTGAATGTTTTGACAAGACTGCCTTCCACGTTAACCATGATTTGAATGACTGTTCTGTGGTCAATGTATAATCAGTTTTGTTATTTAGGGCTGGCTAGATAATTTTCATATCAATTCATTTCCCATAAATTTTTACTTGGCACACTATGTTACAACATTATGATTTAATTTCCTCCTGTCTTCTGCAAGTCCTCACTCACCAAATCATTTCTAATTAATTTTCACCATCATTTTTCCTTTATTTTTGAATCGCGTGGGAATATTTCTGCGTACACATAAAATAATGATCATGGTAGCAGCAAACAATTTATGTCACATTCACCATGGTCTGGGTACCGTGTTATAAGCATACAGCCTTTTAAGTATATAATTTAAGTAAATAGGACCTTGTAAGGGAAGTGATCTAATTTTCCCCATTTTCCAGTTAAGAAAGCAGATGTATAGCTGAGGGTCACACAGTTTCCATATTGTATAATGTCAACTAGTAAGTAGCAGAACCATGATTTAAAATCATACATGTTTTAAAAAAATCATACATGTTTGTCTTCCTAGTCCTTTCTTTAGCCACTATCTCATGCGATCTCTTATATGCAAGTCTCTTTCAAATGAAAAGGCTGAGTTGTAGTTATCATGGACTATGAATTTGAGCTAATGTTCTTTCCTCTGCAAATGCTGCTATATAATATGTGGGTCCCAAGGAAAACAATATCTTGGGTCCCCTTATTCATATAGTAGCACTTAGCATGTAGAAATAATAGAAAATAGTTAAATAAGTGCTACTAACTGTACTAAAATATAAAGCATTTTCCTCTGTGAGCTCTTTAATTGTCATGTTGTCTTTTATTTGGCATTTAATGCAGTTCTAAGTAAAGAAAAATTAAAATTTTAAGTCATCATCATTACCTTTTGTTGTCTCCCTTTGTATCATTCAGTGACAGTTTTAATACAAATATGAGAGCTTTTAACTCATACGCAGAATCACCAAGATCACCCGATTTGTTTTGTTTTGTTTGTAGCTCATCATACTTGTATATATTTTATTGTTACTAGAATACTGAAACTACAAAAAATGCAAAAATAAGGTGACTTTTTACTCCCCTTTTGATACAAGTTGATATATTTTAAGAATCTCATGCTCGGGACGCCTGGGTGGCTCAGTGGGTTAAAGCCTCTGCCTTCGGCTCAGGTCATGATCTCAGGGTCCTGGGATCGAGCCCGCATCGGGCTCTCTGCTCAGCAGGGAGCCTGCTTCCTCCTCTCTCTCTGCCTGCCTCTCTGCCTACTTGTGATCTCTCTCTGTCAAATAAATAAAAAAAAATTAAAAAAAAAAAAAAAAAAGAATCTCATGCTCTACCGATTGAGCTAGCCGGGCGCCTTCAAGTTGATATATTTTAACTAGTACTCTACTTTGGGCTTACTGATGAGTAAGAAAGGACTGAAAGGAAGAGTAACTGAGTTTCTCTCTTTCTTTATTTTTCATCCTGTGTCATCATTTTCATTTGAAGTGGTTATTTAGCTAATACAAACAAGTACCCCCAAAAAGAAAGACTATGATCATGTCTCTTGGCTCTTTATGTTTCTTAGAAACCCCTTACCTTCTTTTGCTCTTCAAAGTAAGTTCTAGTTAGAATGGAAAGTATGGCCTCTTGGAGCCCTTAGTGTCTCCATTTGCTTAGGTATAGACATAACATACTTCCTTTATTCTTGTTTTGGGTCTGGATGTACCCCACACATCACAGGTGCACCAGATTTATGTGCTCATTCTTGTAGGGCATTGGGAATGTGATATGTGAATGGGTGGCAAGGAATGGTAGACAGACATATCGCACACCTCTCCACTGCTTACCCACTTGCTCCATTTTCTACCTGACTTCATTTTCAAAACACATGTTCAAAGATAAAATTGTCAATAATTTCATGAGTTGATGGCAGAAGATTAAACTGAATCTGAGGCCCTGTGAATGTGAGCCCTGTAAGGCTGTACCACTCATGACTACAAAGCTGGACCAGATCCTCTGTTAACTCGGTTGTATTTGAGGGTCTTAGTTCTAGTATATTGTACCTGTTATAATTTTTATCTATAACTTCCAAATCATGGTATGCATACAGATTTATATATTAAATTCTTAATAGTGCTTATATTTTGAGGTGATAGAATGTCAGGATCTGTGTTTATATGTCTGACCATATACAGGTATAGGTACTTAAATATGTATACCTATATCTGTATATGTATGTACATACGTGTATATAGCATACAGTTTTATATCATTTGGGTATGGGCTTAACCATTTGCTTATTGTAGTTGATGAGCATAAACACCCACCTCTGAAATACTTTGTTATATAGTCTCAAAAACAGATATTAAACAATAGCAGTAGTATTGGAACCTTGGGAATATCATTCCAAGGTTGCAAAATAATCTTGAAATTTTAATAAGGTAAGATGTACAGGTGCCTGGGTGGCTCAGTGGGTTAAGCCTCTGCCTTCAGCTTAGGTCATGATCCCAGGGTCCTGGTATTGAGCCCCACATTGGGCTCTCTGCTCAGCAGGGAGTCTGCTTCCCCCTCTCTCTCTGCCTGCCTCTCTGCCAACTTGTGATCTCTGTCTCAAGTAAATAAATAAAATCTTAAAAAAAAATAAGGTATGATGTATTTGACAAATGCCTACACACCCATGAAGATGCAGCTTATATATAGTCTCAAGGATATTGATGCTGCTTATTCTATTATTCAAGTACTTATTGTTTTAATTTCTTTGGCACAATAACTACATGACCATATTCAAATGTACTATATATGTCAAAAATGTATTTACGTGGCTCTTTCTAAATTAGTCTGTGTACACAGAGGCAGATTCTCCTTCTTATTTATGGCTCAATTGGCAGAACCCAGTATACTTAATATTCTTAATTTTTTAACAAGACAGTTTAACACTGAATTAATGAGTTTACTAAAAGTAAACCTTAAATTTGAGATTTCCTTTTAAAAAGTATGATAGCTGTGTTCATGTTCAATGATATATAGAGGGGTTTCAAGAAATGTTAACTAAGAATTTTGTAGAAAAACAGCAGGGAAAGAATACTCAGAATATTTCTGCTCTGTTGGAAATAGGCAGAGTTAGACATCTGTACCTCCTCAGGCCAATGTAAAGGAAACATCTGTGAAGCAACATTAAATTTTTTTCTAGGGAAACCAAGCAACAAATAAAATCTACCATGTTTTCAGCCAGAGCAAGATGATGCAGAGCCAGAAGAGAAAACAAAATAAATTTACAAAGTCAGAGAATCCCAGAAATGGAGTTGTGATTTATTGGTCTAGCCCCGCCATTGATGTCATGATGATATTGTTGGCCAAGTGAATTTATCAAAGTGGCTTGCTTAACAAGATAAAAGTGCAAATCAGGCTATTCACCAGAATTGCAAGGTGTATTAAACTTTAATCAGTTAAATAAACACAATCTTAACTAGATTAATTCTAAAGCATATAAAATTTCCTATGTAAAAGTAGGAACAACTCAGAAAGAGCTAAGAAAAATGTGTTTTAACTTGTAGTCCAAAATCTGGCCATCTCTGTCGTGGCAGGATTGTGATATCAGCAAAGGCAGTACTGACTCAAGAAAGAGATGGGGTGGGTAGTCAATGAAATGGTATCTCTTATTGATTTTTAATTTTTGCCTTCTGACTTACTGCAAACAAACCACATCCTACCCCAGCTGTCAAACCCAAACTGTTCTTTTGTTTTAAATAACATTTTTTCAATTGAAATATTAGTTTCAAGTCTACTACATAGTGGTTCCACATCATTGATGTACATTACTTTTAACAAAGTTTTTGTTTGGAGTAATTTTAGATTTAAATACCTACTGTACATTAGGGAAATACAAATCAAAACCTCATTGAGATACCACCCCACACTAGTCAGAATGGCTAAAATGAACAAGTCAGGAAATGACAGATGTTGGTGAGGATGTGGAGAAAGGGGAACCCTCCTACACTGTTGGTGGGAATGCAAGCTGGTGCAGCCACTCTGGAAAACAGCATGGAGGGTCCTCCAAAAGTTGAAAATAGAACTACCCTATGACCCAGCAATCACACTACTGGGTATTTACCCTAAAGATGCAAATGTGGTGATCCAAAGGGACATGTACCCCCGAATGTTTATAGCAGTAATGTCCACAATAGCCAAACTATGGAAAGAACCTAGATGTCCATCAACAGATGAATGGGTAAGGAAGATGTGGTATATATATACAATGGAATACTATGTAGCCATCAAAAGAAATGAAATCTTGCCATTTGCGATGATGTGGATGGAGCTAGAGGGTATTATGCTTAGCGAAATAAGTCAACCGGAGAAAGACAACTATCATATGATCTCCCTGATATGAGGAAGTGGAGATGCAACGTGGGGGGTTTGGGGGGTAGGAAATGAATAAATGAAACAAGATGGGACCGGGAGGGAGACAAAGCATAAGAGACTCTTAATCTCACAAAACAAACTGAGGGGGGCCGGGGGAAGGGGGGAGGGAGAGGGTGGTGGGGTTATGGACATTGGGGAGGGTATGTGCTATGGTGAGTGCTGTGAAGTGTGTGAACCTGGCGATTCACAGACCTGTACCCCTGGGGCTAATAATACACTATATGTTTATAAAAAAATAAAACAATAAAAAATTTTAAAAAGACCTATTTAAATGTAGTACACAAAATTCCCATATACCTTTCACCCAGTTTCTCTTAATATTAACAAAGCCATTGTACACTTGTCAAAATTAACGATGGTATGTAAGTGTTATGTAAATTACAACCTTATTCATATTTTTTCAGTTTCCACTAATGCAGTTTTTCTGTTCTTGAATCCAGTCTAGGATATCACATTGCCTATACTCGCTATATTGACCTAGTCTCTTCTGACTTGTGATGGTTTGCTGTGCTTCTTTTTTCATCACCTTAGGAGTTTTGAAGAGTACTGGTCATGTACTCAGTTGGGTTTGCTTGGTGTTTTCCTCATAACTAGGCTGCAGGTATGGAGTTTTGGAAATAATCCCATAGAGATAAGTTACCTCATTTTATCGTAGCAGAAGGTGCATGATGTGAACATGACACCACTTTGACATTAAACTTGGTCACTTGGTTAAGATCTTCCAAGCTGGGTGCCTGGGTGCCTCAGTTGATTAAGCTTCTGTCTTTCTCAGATCATGATCCTGGGGTCCTGGGATGGAGCCTCACTCCCCTGCTGGGAGCCTGCTCCTCCCTCTGTCTGCCGATCCCTTGCCTGTGCATGCTCTCTCTGTTTATCAGTGTCAAAGAAATAAATAGAAAAAATCTTAAAAAAAAAAAAAAAAAGATCTTCCAAACTTCTCTACTATAAAAGTTACTATTTTTACTTTGACATGCTATATTCTGCGGGAGCCAGTCACAAGTCCAGACAGTACTAAGGAGGAGGAAATTTAAGTTCCATTCATGGAAGGCAATTTTCTTTAAAGATTGTAATTTTTCTGTCAGGAAAATTTGTCATTTCTGCCTCCTTTATTTATTCAGTAATTTATTTATATAAGAATAAACTTCTGTACTTTTATTTCCTACTTCAGGTTGTATTCTATTTTTCCACTACTTTTTCCTTGGGGTTTTCCATCACTGGCCATTGAGTGCCCTTCTAGGTTGGCTCTTGTTTCCCTTTGGTATGTTCCCCAACTTTCTTTGGCACTGTAAGATGTAGGTTCATGTGTGATTTCTCTTGCTCAAATCCAAGGATCAGCCATATTCTAAAAAGCTTTCATTCCTTTTACTGAAAGATAGGATAGTATTAAACACTCCCAACTTGAGCTCCATGTGTGGTTGATGCCATTGGAATATAACTGCTTCTAAGTCCTCTCAAAAGGCAGGGCTAAAAATTTGGGTGTATATAATAATTCATTTATACTCACATATCTGTGGTAATAACTATCTCTATATGTGTATATAAAAAGAAATATGAGGGACCCCTGGAAGACTTAGTCAGTTAATCATCAGCCTTCAGCTCAGGTCATGATCTCAGGGTCCTGGGGTCAAGTCCTGCATCAGGCTCCCTGCTCTATGGGGAGCCTGCTTCTCCCTCTCCCTCTGCCAGCTTCTTCCTCTGCTTGTGCTTGCACTCTCTCTCTCAAAAAAATTAAGTAAAATCTTAATAAAATAAATATGACTTTATATGACTATCTCAGATTCTAGTCTAGCATGAGGGCTTTCACTATCATTTATGTGTAATTTCCTAATCTGAGAGTGAGAAACCTATCTCCCATTAGTACAATTTAATGATTTCGTCAGCCCCTAATATTTATCACACCGTTTTGGAATTGATACCCACGGGAGAAGTTACCAAATAGAGTAATGTTGATGGACAGTTACTTTTATCTTTAGTCTTACAGTTGCTTCTCAAAACACCATCTTACAAAGTTGCTTATGTCAGCCCTTTTTTCCCCCACTGCCTTCAGTGAGGCTATGTCATACATTTGCAGTATAGTTATATCCATTTTCCCCACTCCATATTCCATCCTTGGATCCCCACATCCAGTTGAATTTGGGGTTTTTTGCATATATTAAAGTTCACTCTGTAATGTACACCTTAGAAGGTTTTTGATATACATACCATCCTGTGTCCATCCTTCCAGCAACACACAGAACACTTGTTATGTCACCATGAAGTATTGTCTGCCATTTGTAGTCACTGCTGCCTCCTCTCCCCCAAACATTAGCAACCTATTGATTTATTTTCTGTCTAGAGTTGCCTTTTCCTCTGGAATTCAGCTTCTTTCACTTAGCAGAGTTTGCTTAAGATTTATCCATGTTGGGACGCCTGGGTGGCTCAGTTGGTTTAGCGGCTGCCTTCAGCTCAGGTCATGATCCCAGCATCCTGGGATCGAGTCCCACATTGGGCTCCTTGCTCAGCAGGGAGCCTGCTTCTCCCTCTGCCTCTGCCTGCCTCTCTGTCTGCCTGTGTTCGCTCCTGCGCTCTCTCTCTATCTGACAAATAAATAAATAAAATCTTAAAAAAAAAAAAAAAAAAGATTTATCCATGTTGTTGCATGGACCAGCACTTTGTTCTGTTTCATTGCTTAGTATTCCATTACATGGTTGAAAACTAGTTGGTTTACTCCTTTACCTGTGAAAGACACTCAGTTGTTTATAATTTTGAGTTTAAGGAATAAAGCCCCTGTAAGCTATAAACATACACAAATAAGATTTTGTGTGAACATGCATTTTCCATTTATTTGGATAAACACCAGTTAGTGGAATTTTAGGTTAAATAGAATGTATAGGTTCAAGTTTATAAGAAGGGCACCTGGGTGGCTTGGTGGGTTAAGCCTCTGCCTTCAGCTCAGGTCATGATCTCAGGGTCCTGGGATCCAGCCCTGCATCGGGCTCTTTGCTTGGTGGGGAGCCTGCTTCCCCCTCTCTCTCTGCCTGCCTCTCTGCCTACTTGTGATCTCTCTCTGTCAAATTAATCAATAAAATATTTTAAAAAGTTTATAAGAAACTTTTGTACTGTACCCAGAGAGATCATACTGTCATGCATTTCCACCAGCTATCAATGAGTGTTCCTCTTGCTTGCAAGCATCTGGTGTTATCAGTGTTTTCGATTTTAGCCATTCTAATAGGTGTATAGTGTTATCTCATTTTGGTTTAATTTCCATTTTCCTAATGATGATTAATGGTGGGATTTTTTTAAATCTATGCTTACTTGCTGTCTACTTCTTTTCATCCTAAAAAGCATATTCATATATTTTGCATATCTTCAATTGTTTTCTTAGTTTGGAGTTTTAATCCATTTTACTTTTAGGTAAATTATGAAATTAAATTAGAAATTATGTTTTTTAGTATCAGAATTGAAGATGATGCATTTAGTGGAACTACAATTTTTTTTCTTTCTTTTTCGACTCAATAATCTTTTAAAAAAATTTCCCTTCACCAATCCCCTTTCTCCCATATATTGTCTTTGGCAGATCTGGATTATTAATTTTTGTTCTCCCTTGAAACTCCACCATTTCCATGAAACTCAGATTTGTGAGCCAAAAAGTAAGGAAATTTAAGTAGATCATCTGTAAGATATTTTCTAGCCTGAATTTTATTATTCTGTGGCAATCTCCATAATCTTTGAGTGTAGATAGCAGATGTGGTCTAGATCTTCTTTCTGAATTCCTTGTTAAAGGGGTAGAATGCCCCCTCACTCTATCTCACATATGGGATGTACATATCTCATGCATTATGTGTGTGTGTGTGTTCATGTCCAGATACACATATGTTTCTTTGTCAAAGAAATGTTTATTTGAGGGTTTGGACTTTAAAATTTTTAATTATTCATAGTAAATTATTGCTTATAAATAATTACTAAGGGAGAGGTGAGATACTATGATTTGACATTGAATCAAATCAAGATTGATATGATTTTAAGTTTCCTAGCATACAGTCATGTTTTAACAGAAATAGTTTATTACTCTTTAGATTTGTTAGTTGAATGAAAAGGAATAGCAAATGCCCAAAGGAATGTAGTTCTAATTCCGCAGTACAGATTTCATCTAAATAGCATAAAATTTGTAAACTAAGAAACAGGACCATGTTTATTGCAGCACTCTTTATAGTAGCCAAGATGTGGAAATAACCTAAATGTACCTCATTAGATAAAGAAAATGTCATGTGTATATATGTGTGTGTGTGTGTGTGTGCGCGTAATACTTTTCAGTCTTGAAAAGGAAGGGAAAATCTGCAATAGGCAATAAGGATGAAACTTGAGGACATAATGCCAGATGAAATAAGCCAGTCACAGAAAGGCAAATACTGACTGATCCCACTTAAGTATCTAAAATAGCTAAATTTATAGAATCAAATAGTGGAATGATTGTTGGTAGGGGCTATGGAGGGGGGAAATGGGAAATTACTAATTAATGACCATAATATTTCAGTTATGTAAAATGAATAAGTTCTGGAGATCTGTTGTACCACATTGTACCTATGGTGAACTGTAAGGTATTAAATCTTAAAAATTAGTATAAGGGTAGGGCCACCTGGGTGGCTCAGTTGGTTAAGCATATGCCTTGGGCTCAGGTCATGATCCCAGAGTCCTGGGATCAAGCCCCATGTAGGAGGGTGTCTCTGCTCAGCAGGGTGCCTGCTTCTGTCTGTCCCTCTGCCTGCCACTCCCCCTGCTTGTTAGTGCTCTCTCTTTCTTGCTGTCTCTCAAATAAATAAATGAAAAATTTAAAAAGATTTTATTTATTTATTTGATGGAGGGAAGAGAGATCACAGGAGGCAGAGCAGCAGGTAGAGAGAGGGGGGAAGCAGGCTCCCTGCTGAGCAGAGAGCCTGATGCGGGGCTCAACCCCAGGACCCTGAGAGCATGACCTGGGCCAAAGGCAGAGGCTTAACAGTCTGAGCCACACAGGTGCCCCTAAATGAAATATTTTTAAAAACTTGGTACAAGGGTAGATCTAAAGTGTGCTTACTAAAAAAAATTAAAAATTAATAAATAAAAAGGAGCACAAGATTCTGGATATAAGAACAAAGTTCCCAAAGTAGATAGACTTGATTATTCTTGGTTTTGGCAACTTTTTAAAGCAATTCTCATAGACTATTTAGGAATAGTCTTAACTTACTTATTGCTAAATTCATAATTACCAGAATTTAATGAGTTTATCATTTTTTCCTCAAGGGTCTTAATTTAATTCCTCTTGTGATTCATTTATTGAAAAGTATGTATTAAAATAATATTCTGTACCCATTGCTAAATCCTTTATAAGTATATAGCCAAGAAGAAGACTAATAGAACATATGAACTGGAAAAGAATGATGTCATTTTGCCTAGTGAGGCATGCATGTGTTTGCTAAGTTGGTGGTTGGTCAGTTGGTTTATAGAAGTGAACACACTCCTAAGGTGTACTGTCTGGCTCATACTGAAGTAAAGTCTCAGACCTAATTCTGTCTTCCCTACAGACATTTTTTTTTAAGATTTTATTTTAGTTATTTGACAGAGATCACAAGCAGGCAGAGCAGCGGCAGAGAGATTGGGGGAAGCAGGCTCCCCGCCCAGCAAAGAGCCCGTGGGGCTCGATCCCAGGACCCTGAGATCATGACCTGAGCTGAAGGCAGAGGCTTTTTTTTTTTTAAGATTTTATTTATTTATTAGTTAGAGAGAGAGAGAGAGAGCGAGCACAGGCAGACAGAGAGGCAGGCAGAGGCAGAGGGAGAAGCAGGCTCCCTGCTGAGCAAGGAGCCCGATGTGGGACTCGATCCCAGGACGCTGGGATCATGACCTGAGCCAAAGGCAGCCGCTTAACCAACTGAGCCACCCAGGCGTCCCTGAAGGCAGAGGCTTTAACCCACTGAGCCACCCAGGCACCCCACTCCACAGATATTTTTAAAATCCAGACACTGGTTTAAAACATGTTCTTAGGGACGCCTGGGTGGCTCAGTTGGTTAAGCGGCTGCCTTCAGCTCAGGTCATGATCCCAGCATCCTGGAATCAAGTCCCACATTGGGCTCCTTGCTGAGCGGGGAGCCTGCTTCTCCCTCTGCCCTGCCTGCCAATCTGTCTGCCTGTGCTCTCTCTCTCTAACTAATAAATAAATAAAATCTTAAAAAAAATAAATAAAACATGTTCTTATACATTTTTTACCTCCTCAGCCCTCTGTCATGTTTTGTGTTTTAAGGATACCTTTCCTGAAAGTTTTGTGAGAATTTCCAGTGGCTACATATAAATATCCCTCAGAATAAGGTAAAAAAGAGTCCTCCAAACCAATGGTGTGACCATTTGGGGGTCATGGGTAATGTGTGAAGGCCCCTTAGATTTTCATGACATGTTCACACAAGTGTAGAAATCCACTGTAAATATCTTAACCTACATTTATTGTGTTTATTACTATAATACCATACATTTTTTTAAAAAAATACCATAATCTAACTTTAAAGTTAGAAACCCTAGCATTCATTATTCTAATTAACAAAGTGATAAAGTGAAATATGAAAGCTGACTCTTTCTTTTTGTAGCATAATACTTTGAGTGTGAATAAATGCTAAGAGATCATTCTTAAAGTAGGAATTTCCTTAAAAGGCCACCAGCTATCTCTGTTATAGAGTTTAAATTGATTGAAAACAAATATGATACTGCCTGTATTGAAATCAAATTACATATATCATAATAAAAGGTGACTATCATCTTGATTTTAACATGGAGGAATGGAATATTACACCCTTATTTTATAAATAAGATATAACCACATTTCACAATCTAGAGATTGCATAACCTACGTTCAAAAATTTGTTTATTTGGGGGTGACTGATTCTTCCTAAAGATTTCTAATATTGGCTCTCTTTTTTAACCCAAATGCACAGGTTTCTATGTAGTAATCTTAGCTGATGAATTTTATCATTAATTGACATTTTTACCTATTTACTGTTTTTTTTTTCCCCACTGAATAACATGTAAAATTCTTAAACACAATAGTCATGTCTGGAATATCATTTTATACCCACTGCCTTGCACAGCTTCTGGATTCTAGTTGTCATTCAATAAGTATGCCATAGATAAGTACTTTTCAGAATCCAATGTACTTCCCTTGCACATTGTCATCAACAGCTCTTCTGTTTTATGTTAGTAAGAATGTACAGTTGCTAAATATTTGCATTTAAAATGTGCCCAACATCCCACCAGTAATTTGTCTAAACTTAGAAATGGGGAGTCACTTAACATGGCCAACTGCTCTCTGGGTATCTCTTCACCTACAACTAATAAAATAATTGACCAATTGGACCAGAAACTGAAATTTAACAACAGGTATGGCCAAAGCGTGATAATACAAGTTGAACATCTGCCTTAGTTTTACTTTTAACAGTTAATAGCTATTTTTGTCTTCACTTTGATTGCACATGTCTATTGGAGGAAGTAGAAATAATGAGTTAACTAGCTGTTTTTATTTTGACAAAGTTAAAAAAAAATCCCATTGTCATTTGAATTTTCTACTAACATCAGTTCATTTTGCTGTTTGCTTTCCTAAGATTACTGTCCTGAATTTCTCTAAAATACCTGTGTCCCCAGCATTTCTCTACACTGTTATATATCAACTCATTTTCTTCACAATTATTCTATAAATTAAGTACTATTTAAATTCTACTTTCCCGATGGAAGAACTGAGGCAGAGCGAATTTGGATAATTTGCCTAGGGTAACACAGAAAATAGAAGAACTAGGAGTCAAAGCTTAGTGACTGGCTCCAAATCTAGTGACTAAACCCTTGACATGTCCCTCCATACTTTGTAAATGCTCTTTCGTGCTCATCAGATCTATTTACAAGAATATTCATAGAAGTGTTTTGGAAAACCAAAGCTCAAAACACTTCACATCCATTAGCAATATAATGGATGAATAAGTTGTGGTGTGCTAATACAATGTTCATACACATTGCTAAAGAACAATAATACACTTAAAAATAGATAAATCTCATTGATATTTTGAGCAACAGAATCAGGCCTTAAGGTATATACTGTGTGACTCCATTTATATGAAGTTCAAACACAGGCATCCTTTTCTTTTTTATGATTTTATTTACTTGAGAGAGAAAGTGAGTGAGAGGGAGAGCACAAGCAGGGCGGGAGGCAGAGGGACAAGCAGGCTCCCCACTGTGCAGAGAGCTAAATTCAGGGCTTGATCCCAAGACCCTGAGATAATGCCCCGAGCCGAATACGGATTTATAACCAACTGAGGCACCCAGGCACCCCTAAAACAGGCATCTTTGATGAGGATTGAAGTCATACAGTTCTGTTTGGGAAAGAGTCATTGACTTAAGTGGATCACATGCAGACACTCAGGAACTCTGACATAACAGGAAGTTCTGTATCTTGCTGTAGGTGGTGGGGAAACATTCACCAAAATGCACACTTAAAATGTTTCACTTCGTGTGCCTTGCTGTATTTTCTGTATAACTCTATTAAAGGATAATTAGCCCTCTCTTTTAAGTAAAAAAACTAACTCTTCTTTCATCATCTTTACATTGCAGAATTATTGGAATATCTCTCCTAAGATTAAGGCTTATATCTAAATATAGTAATGATCCCCTTATAAAATTACAAGTGCTTTTATACTTTTCAGACACTTTCTCATTATCAACCGATCAATTCCTACACCTTGTAAGAGTGCATAGTTCCTCTCACTGTCTCCTCAGGCTTCTAAGAGAGAAAATTGTCAACACTCAAACAATGCAGCCGCTGTTCTCTTAGGACCAAAGTGTAAATTAGAATTCATCTGCATTATTGCATTATTCTTTTAACATACCTTGTTTCCTTCAAAGTACTCAGACTTCTGCATCACATAACTGTCTTCCCTTTATTAGAAATAACTGTTGAGAAAAAGTCATACTTGTTACCTGTATCTATTCTGATCATATTCACTATAAATCTTTCTGTTTCTCTTCCACATTCTTCCAGTGATGCAAGTATTGCAAACACAGCCTATTCCAGTCCAACATTTCAGTTTCAAATTGAAGATTTCTTTGGCCATGGCAATCTTTTACAGCTTAATTAGTAGCAGTCCACATGAGTTGTTGGATTTTCCCCAAAATTCTAATTAACATATCCAGAGAAAGCATTTTAGTTCACTCTACCTGAGACTACTCCCATAGTACTCTCAGCTTAAAATTGTGTGTTTTCTTTGTGTTTTGTGACCTATTTTTTTTTCACCTTCTAGCATGAGTAAACTATTTTTATTTGTCCATGATAGAATGCCACTGTTTTAACAGAAAAGCCCAAATTTATCCTCTTGCCTACAGAATAATTACTGATCTTGGATGAAGTTTATGTTTTTTATTTTATTGTTTAGCTCTTTGTAACGCTTTGACTTTTAATCTTCTCAGAAATATCCTTGCCAGCTGAATTATCCTTTTGAATTACTTCTTCATCTTCATAATTCAGAGATACCACAGCAGTCCTGAAGTTCTTTAGGTATTGCTCTACAAAGTTTGTACCACTGGGAAAATATCTCGATAATGCAAACATAGAATGCCTCCTGGCACTCTTCTAGAAAATGTTCCTTAGTCTTTTGTGGATCTCGTATTAACCAGAGTCTTTTGGAGTAATTCATGAGTCCGTCTTTGCCAAACCTGCCTAGTGTTGAATTCTTTGTCCTTACTCAAATAATTTTCTCCCTATTTCTTAAAAAAAAAAAAAATGCTGTGGCAGAAATAGGTAATTCACTGTAAAATCATAACCTCTTTCAAATGTCCCTTGATCGTGTTTAGGTTTGTGCTGATAGATTCCTTCTGCTTAAAAAATAGGTAATACAGGTTTACATGCACACAAAAATGTTTGCATTTGGATTGCCTGCAAATACACAATTGTGAAATGATGTGTATGGATTTTAGGTCTTTTTAGTGTGAATACTATGCTTATTTAGAAGAATCACTTGGTTATTGCTTCAAGCAGAAAATGAGACCCAACAGTCTTGGAGAGAAGCTCAGCTTCATTATAGCAATAAATGAAGTGCGAGCTCCAAAGAGGAAACCAGGAGGCTGAAGGGAGGAGTAGAGATTAAAGAGATGTGGAATATGAGAGCCAATTAAGATTCTGGGATGTCACAAATATTTATTAAGAATCCACCATGTTGGGACGCCTGGGTGGCTCAGTTGGTTAAGCGGCTGCCTTTGGCTCAGGTCATGGTCCCTGCATCCTGGGATCGAGTCCCACATTGGGCTCCTTGCTCGGCGGGGAGCCTGCTTCTCCCTCGGCCTCTGCCTGCCACTCTATCTGCCTATGCTCGTTCTCTCTCTTTCTGACAAATAAATAAATAAAATCTTAAAAAAAAAAAAAAAAAGAATCCACCATGTTTTTGGCATTATTCCAGTTACTGCAGACATAAGAGTGACATTTCTAATTTTCAGTGGCCTTACATTCTATTAGGCAATAAAATACAACAAGCAAGTAATTGAAACAGAAAACATTTCAGAAGGTAACAGGTACAATGAATAAAATAAAACAGGGCAGTGCAGTGAAGAAAGAAGTAGGAATCTCTTTGGAACAGGTGGGCCAAGGAGCACCTGGGTAGCTCAGTCCATTGAGTGTCCATCTTGGTTTTGGTGTCGGTCATGATCTAGGGTCTTGAGATAGAGCCCCCTGTGGGGCTCCACAGGCTCAGCAGGGATTCTTCTTGAGATTTTCTCCTTCTCCCCCTGCCCCCTGCCAATAAATAAATAAATAAATAAATCTTATACAAACAAAAAACCAGGTGGGCTGATATGTATCCCTGTGGAGGCATCCTGGGAAGAGTGTCAGAGAAGGAATAGCTCTGTGCTGTGTGCAAACTTCCAGACTGAGATCCACCAACCATCAGTATATAATGTATGTAACATAATGTTTAATATGGGAATAAAAACCTGTATCTGGACTTAGTGGTAAGATCACGATGTGAGAGGAACACAGATCATGAGGAATTTGCAGCTTGGAAGGCAGAAAAAGAGCCAGTTACAGGAAGATCTGGGGGGAGTGCCTTAGAGGGAATTTGGCTCCAGAGTCACACTCTATTCATCTGTCGTACTTGTCTGTCATTTAATTGCAAGAATCTTAACCTATTTATAATGCTGTCTAAATGATTAAGGAGAAAGAGAAAGTCCACTAAAGATGTGTGTATAAGAAACTGCATTTTAATCTAGCACTAAAAACTATTAAGTGTTCTTAAAAGCACTAAAAACTTAGCATAATAATTATGATGTATAAAATATGCCGAACAGTAATGTTTGGTGTGGGGTGCACGTGCGTGTGTGTGTGTGTGTGTGTGTACATGTTTGTGTGTTTGCCTCAGATTTTTCTCGTTAGCTAAGGAAAAGAAAATTGAGGGAGTGAGTGATAGAGATAAAAACTAATAGAATAAAGGGGCAATACTGACCTTGCTATCTGAATTACTCCGCTACTTGTTAGCTCTATAACAGCTGTGCAAGAAGTTAATAAGATAGTTTCATCGTATCTAAAATGTATCTAAATAAGTTGCACAGGGTTTGGTAAAGAATATAGAATATTGTATAGTAATGATTGTAACCATGATAAAGAGAAACACTAAAATGATGTGTTGTTATTTAGAAAATAGATTGGGTCCAAATTTCAGCTTTTCCATTTACAAGTTTTACTGCATGCTCACCTTGAGGAAGCCACATAACTGCTCCAAAATTCAGGGTTTTCAGACTTAACAAGGGGTGACCTCAATCATTCCCGTTCTTATATATGGAGCATGTATTCATTATTTCTATAAAAGCCTGAATTGGAGCCAGTCTGGTATTGTCAAGGAGATGCTAGCTTATTGGTTACCCTTTCCTTTTATGCCACTTCTTTTTTGAACACTCGGTTTTCAAGCACCATTGGGAGAGTAAGGAGTTTAAGTTCATTCACTTTCTCCTTTTCGTTAGCTTTTACAAGTTTGTTATCAACATTTGTTACTTGTGAGCAAATTGAATCTCAAGGATTTTCTGAAATTTTTAACCTTTTAAAAAAATCTGGTTCTTGATGCCAAGTAAGCTGGCTCTATTATATTTCCTCTACTCTCACAACCTTAGGAAATAAATAGAAAGGTCACAAAAGTAGCCATAAAGAAAAATACTTCCACAGCTCAAATGTTGACATTCTCCGCCTGTCTGAATCTCTCGGCTGTTTTAAATGGGGAGGTTAAATGTGTGGTTTACTTTACCAGCTGTAGCCAGAGTAACTAGGAGCAGCACTATGTAGGACAGTCACCTCTTTTTCGAAGAACCACTCATCTCTGTTAAATGCTTTACTCTCATCAGCTCTTACCAGGGCTTGTTACTTTCATTCTGTTCCAGTGGGCCCCACAATCTGAAATTAACAAGAAGAGGATCCTTCACTTAACAACATCATATTCCCTTGGGAAATCACCTAGTGGCGCACCTTGCCCTTTTGGGTTTGCATTGAGGATGTAGGAGTGCACTGGAGGCTGTCTAATAGTGAGGTACTTTGTTCTTAAAACTCTAACGCTGACCCCAGAATTAATCCAGAGGAGGCTGGAGAAGGACATTTTAGCGCCAATTTTTGGACTATATCAAACTCAGCATTCTGTTTGTATTTCATTACAGTATCAAAGAACACTCAATCCCCAATGTGTAGGCCAGCTAATAGGTTAAGGGTGGCTCTTGTTCACCAGTACCTTAGTGCATCTCCCACTGTAGAAAGGCTGGTATCACAACAGACAGATAATAGTTCTGTCTCTGTCTGATGCTCTCGTCTGAGCCCATGGTAGCATGATATAACTGAATTTACAAAGAAGATACAGCTCAGAGCATCAATGAAATCTCTGTTAAACAAATACTACATTTCGTACAGTTATTTGTTCAGAATTCTGATATATATTCTGCATATAAACATTTCTACCTTAGTCATCGTAATACAAGTAAAATGCCAAGGTGGTCCAAATCCATAAAATCAAACTGATAAATTTTAACATTTGGAGTACAATCTAGGCTTGTAGCCCTGAATATAAACATGGAAGAGACAAGCATTATTTGCTCCCTTCAGGAAGAGACTGTCTAACAAGCAGTGTCGGTAGCTATGCAGTATAGTAAAGGTTAGAAGATACTGCTCTCTTATTTGGAATGGCTTGTTGCCATCCCAAGTGAAAACAAGGGGATTAAGCTATGCATTTTGAATTTGAATCATGGTATACTCGAGTAGCCCACAAGATTAAGGGCAGGAAATAACTATAAAATCGCATTTTGTTGTATTAAGAAAACCCATTTAAGAGTATACACAGAAAATACAGGATCTATATATGTGTGTTTGAGGAAAACCTTTTGAAGTGACAGTAATTCTTGAAAAAAGGAACAGGCAAGATCGTAATATCACTGTGCTCACACCAGAGAGTGAATCATGAGACAGAAGAATCTAGAGGTATACAGATGCAGAAAATTACAGTATAAATTAAATGACAGTTCAAATTAAATGGTGAGGATTCTGTTATTTAATACTGCACTTTGAAAAATCTAAACAGAGAAGCAAATGTGGTATGGTTTTTAATAAATTGCTCAGATGCACTCAAGTGACCATATTATTATACAGTGATGGAGAGTACCAGAAAAAGATGAGGAGAACCCCATAATAGAAGTCCAGGAATCAGGAAAAAAAAATTCTGTAGTGCTATCAAGTAAAATAGCCATCAACTTAAAGACCTCAGTAATACTATAGAAGAATGAGTACATAGCAGTATCTTTGGTATTTATAGATTTTATGTATGGTTGACATTCTGAGAACTTAAAATAACTTTAAATCTAAAATGTTTGTGAAAATTCTACATTATTGTCTACAAAATTCAATTTAAATTACCTCTCAAAATATTGTAATGCTGGTATTAAAATAGGAGAGTTCTTCTGTATTTATGTAGAAAAGGTTTTCTAAATAGCCAAGGAAAGTAACTTCCAGAGAGGAAGAGGTTGTTATAAACCCATTTTGACCTATTTATTTTTTATTCTAACATTGTAATGTTTGCAGCATACTTGTGTTCAAAGTGGGCAAATGTGTTCTCTCTTAAACAAATAGCACAGATTGAAAACATTACTTGACTATCTTTGAAAATATTATTTAGTCCATGTATTTAAGAAGTAAATTTTATGATTACATTTTTATAGCAGCTGAAGTAAACTCTTATTTATCATACCTTAGTATTCATTTTTATAAAACAAAGAATACATTAATACTGTCCTCTGATTATTTTTAGATAACATATTTGCAAAATTTGTATAAAATGAAACACTGCAGCTTACAAAACCTTATTGTCCTTACAAAACCTTATTCTTGGGGAAGAAGGGTCTTAATATTGGCCTACCAGCATAAAAATTAAATGAACAGGAAATTTTGATACAAAGGTTAATTTTCAGCAGTGTATTTTATGTATTTATAGTAGGACAGAGAGTTGCTTTAAATATGTTCAGTTCAACTTGTTTTCAGTCTCAGTGGGTAGTAAAACAAAATAGTAATTTTGTTGGAAGAAAACAGAAATCAATTGGATGCATTAAATATCCTGTATGCTGTGAATTGAGACTTGCTTGAAATAATGTGCTTTCCACAATGCTATCTGATCTCGAGGTTCACTCCTCTTGTACTTGGTCATTTAAAAGAAAACTTCAGCTACATACCATGTATTGAAAGGATGAATGCTATTTATTTAGGTGCAGTATACTAATCTCAAGAAAAATCTAAATCCAATTTAAAGACGATTTGATTTTTATAGACATCTAGGTAAGAGGAACAGATAAATCATTATCTATACCACTTCAGTTGTCATGGAAATCAGTGGATGAAAATAAAGCGTTCTGCTCACGAACTGATTTTTGGTCCAGTTATCAGTTCTGATGATCAGTTCCTGGCGTTTATAGGAAATGGGCTTTATGTAGCACTTCTGTAGATTTTTATGGTTTAAAGTGCTCAGACCAGCAAGTAGAATTACCATTCTTATATTCAATCAAAAACTGTCTTATATGGCTATTTTATGTATTAGATGCTATTAAATGCTTTATAGCAGAGAAAAACAATCTATTCCAAAGAAGTATAGGAAGGTAGACAAAATTGTCTTGGGTCATTACACATGACATTTCAGTGTTTGCTCTATACACAATGGGAAAGCTACTTAGGTTCTGAAGAAAGAAAGAAATGTCAAGCACAGTCAGTCTTTTACTGAAAACACATTTAGTTTTTTCAGTGCATTTAGGAATAGTATTCCATTAACCGAGAGCTGATTACTCCCTTTGGTATACCATTCAAAATTTGGGTCTGGGGTAGGATAAACAGGATTCTAAGCAATGGGTTTATTTAGCAATTCCCATAACCATAAACAGAAAATGTATACAATCTAAGTATCCATAATGTTCTATCAAAATGGTTAGTCTATGATAACCAAAATGAAGGAAGGCCTACTAGTTCAGCCACAGAATACAAATTTGTCTAAAGAAAAAGAGCTTACATAGTTCATAAAGCTACTTTACTTTTAAAAAAAATTTTTTTAAAGATTTTATTTATTTATTTATTTATTTATTTATTTATTTATTTATTTATTTATATATTGGACACACACACACAAGCAGCACAAGCAAGTGTAACAGCAGAGGGAGCGGGAGAAACAGGCTCCACACTGAGCAGAGAGCCTGACCTGGGGTTTGATCTCAGGCCCCTGGGATCATGACTTGAGCCAAAAGCAGAAGCTTAACCTACTGAGCCACCCAGGGACCCCCAGAAAACAATTTTAAATGCACAAAGATGCTATTTAAATAAGAACATTCTGCAGGGAGCCAAGTGAATTGTTAGGCCTGAAGACATGGAAAATAGATTTGAATTGGAGAGAATAGCTGTGGGCCATGAAACAGGAATATAGTTCCATTTCAGGAATAAATGAAATTGTTTTGGAGCAGTGGTTTCAAATGAGATGCTTAACAGTAATTATATGACAAGAAGAATAATTTTGGTTGTGGTAAATTAAAAGCCAGTGCCTATGGGGCTGTCCAATGTACTGAATCCTGGGTTGTCGAAACCTTACAGTGTTGGTCTCAATCCTCACAGCCCCTCATCTGTAGGCCTTTATTCCCATTTACTGGATAAGGACGTTGAAGCTCCCTGTGCACCACATTGTCATTGGGTTGTGAGTCATAATGTGTGTTTACTTCTGTTACTGGGCTTTTGATTTCCCATTCATCAGCCTGTCTATCTTTATGCCAGTGTTATGCAGTCTCATGTCTTCTGGCTTCATAATAAGTATTAGGTTTAATAATGAAAATCATGCAAAACTGTTTCCTTTTCCCCCTCCTTCTCAAAGAATTTTATCATCCTTTTCAGTCTTTTAGTGTTATATATTCCCTATAAATTTAGATTGAGCTTGTCAATTTAAGCTACAGATCTTGCCAGCACCTTCATTTATTTTTCCATAAATTTAAAAATTATCATAGAGGAAGCTGATCTTTAAACATGTCCTTCCTATCTGTAAATGTAATGTATTTCTCCATTTATTCAGGTGGTTACTTATTTCTCTCATTTCTTTTTAAGTTTTACTGTGACTATCTTGATATACTTCATTAGATTTATTGTTACATATTTAAATTTGATGCTATTGTAATTATATTTTAAATTTTATTTCCCATTTATGTGGCTGGTATATTCAAATTGAAGAGGTATATTTTATCTTTCTCTTGTATACACTCACTCTGCAAAATCCACTTAGTAAATTTAATACTTATATATTATTTTGGATTTTCTTGGTACATTTTATTTTAATGGCAAATAATAATAGCATTAATTCCTCCCAAGCATTATGCTTTTTCCCCTCTTACTCCACAGGCCAGAACTTATAATATGTCATGGAAAAGTACTGATAATGGGCATGTTTATTTCACTCTATATCTCAAGTTTCAATATTTCAAGATTTTATAGGATATCATACTAATTCTTTATCAGGTTAAGGAAATTTCCATTACCCTTAGATGGGAAAGTTTAGGAAAAATGTTTTTGTGGTCCACTCTAACTTAGGACTGTTCAGGGAAGTAAATCCTGGAAAACCTAGACCAGCTGGACTAAATTAATATAACATAAACCCAGCACAATATCTGTCTCTTTTATTAAGTCATGAGTTTTATGAGGTAGAAATCTTAGTTTCTGTCCATTTTTTTTTAATCCTAAGCACTTAAGGTTTGCCACATAGCAGACACTCAACAATAATGCATTAATAAATAAATATTAAAAAATTGGTAGTGGTAAAAAATCATGTTCAGAGATGTAAAATGCATTTTAAAAAATAAATCATTACAATTTGTTAAAACATATTGCATTTTGAAGTCTATACACATGTATGGATGAGGTACATAGATAGAAATTACTAATAACCACCATTGTGTGTGATGTTTGTGGGTATGTTTTACTTTACTTGGTGTATATATAATATAAATTTTCTACCTAAAAGAAACAAAGATTATGTTTAAAAATAAAACCCCTACAACATAATATTTTCCAAAGTTAACTCATCAGATTTTCAACTTCCTTCCATTAGATAATATTATAAATCTTTCAACTTGAAAATAACTTTTTACCATCATCTTACTGTTCATCAAAAGCTTATATTCTACCTCTTGATTCTTACTTTTTTCCCAACTACTATTCCTATTCCTTATAATGTCTTTGAAATTGACCTTATAGTATCTCAGAAATTATCTTTGAAACCATCATACATACTAGAGCATATGTGTTTTCCAGTAGCAGTCAAGGGGAGTGTGAGGAATGATGGAAGGGAGGGAGCACTAGTCACTTAGGTGAACAGGTAAAGTTTACACACTTTCACAAGCACAATGATAAGAGATACGAGTGAATAGCTCCTGCAGTTTGCTTAATACAACCTTGTTAGGGAAGATTCCAAGATTTCTCTCAGGATGCTTTTTTTGAATGACATTGATGGGTAGTTTTTCAAAATAAAATAGCTTTTTTACTCTGATGGCAATCATCATTAATACTTTTATCTCTCTGGGTCCAGATGAAAAATAGAGAAGACCAACAACATTTATTTTAGTGAGCAAAATTTAATATAAAGAATGGTATAGAATGGGATTGGGGGACCAAACAGGTAAAAAGATGAAACCAGGTAACAGTGATAATGATGCATGAAGAAGCAACCAGCTCTATAAGGAAGGGAACAACAGAAGAGATTGCAGTTACTAGAACCCTGCAGCTTAGGAGATCTTCAAGGAGCAGGTATGTGGATTTCTGAGGAAGGGATCCCAGCCAGCTGTCACTGAGGAGGGCAGGAGGAGATTGGTCCTGTGACTATGGGAAAACACTAGAACTGGCACCAATGAGAAATGTGGTTTTCAGAATCTCAACCCCAGCATCACAGAGCAGAACATGGAGTGTGGCTTAGAAGCTGAGGTTCGTTACCTTCGTAATAAGTACAATTCTCAATTTAATTTTTCTGAAAAGCATAAACAAAAGAAATGGAAATTACATTCATTGAAATCCCCCCTACTCAAAAAAATAATTGCTGATGTTTTGGTAAATATTTCAAATATTAAGCTAAACAGCACTTTGCAACTGTAGTATAAACTTTTAATTTAACTAGGTCTTAGTTATGGACCCCAATTTATTCAATGAATAATACGTTATGTATTCCTTTCCATGTCAGTAATTTAAATATACATTGTCATTTTAGTGGCTGGCTAGGATTTTATTATAAAAGCATACTCTATCGTATATATATACCACATCTTCTTTATCCATTCATCTGTGGGGTGGGAGTTAAGGTGGTAGGAAAAGTAAAAATGAAAGAAGATGGGATCGGGAGGGAGAAAAACCAAAAGAGACTCTTAATGTCATAAAACAAACTGAGGGGGGTGGGGGGAAGAGGGGTTGGGTGAGGGTGGTGGGGTTACATCATATGTTTAAATAAAGCTTAAATAAAGTAAAAAAAAAAAAGCATACTCTAAGTTACCATTCTGCTACCCTAATTATGTCTTTTAGGCAAATTTCATTTTTCACCATTACCTATATAAATGATAGTATATAGATATACATAGGGAGAGAAGCTAGTAGGCATGTACAATTAACTACCTAGTATTCATTTCTTTCTTCGTTGACACAATTCTCTTGAGTGCAGCTGACTCACAGTGTTATATTACATATAGGTGTACACCATAGTGATTTAAGCTTCCTCATGTTATGCTTTTCTCACCAGAAGTGTAGCTACCATCTCTCACCATTGAAAGCTGTTAGAATATCATTGACTATACTCCCTATGCTGAGTCTTTTATTCCATTGATCTATTCATTCCATAACTGGAAGCCTGTCTCTCCCCTTGCTTTTCACACATTTAGCTCATCACACTGTCCCCTCACCCAAGTATAAATTTCTATTTGAAAGATAGCTAGGACAAATTATATCCAAGTTTTCTATGATACACAGTGTTAAGTTGCCCTTCAGAAGCTTTGGAACAATTTACATTTTTATAAATTTTACAAATTTGGGGGCTTCAAAACATGTATATTTTTCTATATTACCAAACGTGGGTTTATCATTGTTCATAATTTTTAAAAATGCAATAATTCAAAATGTCATATTTAAAATTGATATTTACTAGTAAAGTTAAACATATTACAAATTTTTGTCTTTTCTCACATTTTTATTTTTAATATGAGATTTGTCTTTTTATCAACATTGTCCAATGTTCCTAAAGAAGGACTAGATTTACACATGGACCCGAGGACAGTTTTAGAGAGTTAGCAATATCTGTTGCTGCAATTTTTTTTTTACCCAGTTTGTCTTTAGACTTTGTATTTTTTTTTATAGTTCATCTTTAGAATTTCTTTGCCATGATGATTATAATTTTTGAAAGATCACGCCTGTCATTTTCATTCTTATTTATTTGATTGGGGTGTTTTGGCTACATTTACTCATGTCTTTTCTACTCTAAGAAAAATAAAATTACAAATAATAAATACATATATTGTTTCAACAGATTTACTTTTTTAATCACCTTTCCTGATCATTTATTTATTTATTTGATTTAATTTAAATTTTTTTCCATGTTCCAAATTCATTATTTATGCACCACACCCAGTGCTCCATGCAATACGTGCCCTCCATAATACTGAGCACCAGGCTCACCCTACCCCTCACACCCCCTCCAAAACTCTCAGTTTGTTTCTCAGAGTCCACAGTCTCTCATCGTTTGTCTCCTCCTCCGATTTCCCCGAACTCACTTCTCTCCTCCCAATGTCCTCCATATTATTCCTTATGCTCCACAAGTAAGTGAAACTACATGATAATTGACTCTCTCTGCTTGACTTATTTCACTCAGCATAATCTCCTCCAATCCCATCCATGCTGATACAAAAGTTGGATATTCATCCTTTCTGATGGAGACATAATGCTCCATTGTATGTATGGACCATATCTTCTTTATCCATTCGTCTGTTGAAGGGCATCCTGGCTCTTTCCACATTTTGGCGACTGTGGCCATTGCTGCTATGAACATTGGGGTAGAGATGGCCCTTCTTTTCACTACATCTGTATCTTTGGGGTAAATACTGAGTAGGATAGCTCTATTTTTAATTTTTAAAGGAATCTCCACACTGTTTTCCAAAGTGGCTGCACCAACTTGCATTGAGGGTTCCCCTTTCTCCACATCCTCTCCAACACTTGTTGTTTCCTGTCCTGTTAATTTTGGCCATTCTAACTGGTGTAAGGTGGTATCTCAATGTGGTTTTGATTTGAATTTCCCTGATGGCTCATGACAATGAACATTTTTTCATGTGTCTGTTAGCCATTTGTATGTATTCTTTGGAGAAGTGTCTGTTCATGTCTTCTGCCCATTTTTTGACGTGATTATCCAGTTTTTTGGGGGTGTTTAGTTTGAGGAGTTCTTTATAGTTCTTGTGTATCAGCCCTTTGTCTGTAATGTCATTTGCAGACATCTTCTCCCATTCCGTGGGTTGCCTCTTTGTTTTGTTGACTATTTCCTTGGCCGTGCAGAAGCTTTTGATCTTGATGAAGTCCCAAAAGTTCATTTTCGCTTTTGCTTCCTTTGTCTTTGGAACCATGTTTTGAAAGAAGTTTCTGTGGCTGATGTCACAGAAGTTACTGCCTATGTTCTTCTCTAGGATTTTGATAGATTCCTGCCTCACATTGAAGTCTTCCATCCATTTCGAGTTTATCTTTGTGTATGGTGTAAGAGAATGGTTGAGTTCCATTCTTCTATATATAGCTGTCCAATTTCCCTAGCACCATGTATTGAAGAGACTGTCTTTTTGCCACTGGATTTTTTTTCCTGCCTTGTCGAAGATTAGTTGACCCTAGAGTTGAGGGTCCATATCTGGGCTCTCTACTCTGTTCCACTGGTCTATGTCTCTGTTTTTGTGCCAGTACCATGCAGATCACAGCTTTGTAGTAAAGCTTGAAGTCAGGCTTTCAATGATGCCCTCAACATTGTTTTTCTTTCTCAACATTTCCTTAGTGATTAGAGGTCTCTTCCCATTCCATACAAAGTTTAGGATCGTTTGTTCCAGCTCTTTAAAAAATGCTGGTGGAATTTTGATCAGGGTGGCATTGAAAGTTTTGATTTCTCTGGGCAGCATAGACATTTTAACAATGTTTATTCTTCCAATCCATGAGCATGGAATGCTTTTCCATCTTTGATTGTCCTCTTCAATTTCTTTCATGAGAGTTCAGTAGTTTCCTGGAGTACAGATCCTTTACCCCTTTGGTTAGTTTTATTCCCAGGTATCTTACGGTTCTTGGTGCTATAGTAAGTGGAATCAATTCTTTGATTTCCCTATCTTTTCATTGTTAGTGTAAAGCATCTGATTTCTGTGTACTGATTTTGTATCCTGCCACATTATTGAATTGTTGTATGAGTTCTAGTAGTTTGAGGGGTGGAGTATTTTGGGTTTTCCATATAAAGTATCATGTCATCTGCAAAGAGAGAGAGTCTGACTTCTTTTTTGCCAGTTTGAATATATTTTGTGTCTTTTTGTTGTCTGATGGCTGTTGCTAGGACTTCTAGTACTATGCTGAACAACAGTGGTGGGTGTCAACATCCTTGTCATGTTTCTTATCTCAATGGGAAGGCTGTCAGTTTCTCCCCATTGAGAATGATATTCGCTGTGGGTTTTTCATAGCTAGATTTTATGAAGTTGAGGAATATTCCCTCTATGCCTGTACTTTGAAGCATTTTTATTAAGAGCTGATGCTGTATTTTGTCAAATGTTTTTCTACATCAATTGAGAGGACCATGTGGTTCTTCTCTTTTCTCTTACTGATTTGTTCTATCACATTGATTGATATGCAAATGTTGAACCACCCTTGATCCTATGGATAAATCCCAGCTGGTCATGGTTGGATAATCTTTTTATTTTTTTTGTTTGCTTTTTTTGTTTGTTTGTTTTTGTTTTTGTTTTTTTGACAGAGAGAGAAATCACAAGGAGGCAGAGAGGCAGGCAGAGAGAGAGTGGGAAGCAGGCTCCCTGCTGAGCAGAGAGCCCGATGCAGGGCTTGATCCTGGGACCCTGAGATCATGACCTGAGCGGAAGGCAGAGGCTTAGCCCACTGAGCCACCCAGGTGCCCTGGATAATCTTTTAATGTACTTTTGGATCCTATTAGCTAGGATCTTGTTGAGAATCTTGGCATCCATATCCATCAGGGATATTGGTCTGAAATTATCCTTTTCGGTGGGGTCTTTGCCTGGTTTGAGGATCAGGGTAATGCTGGATTCATAGAATGAGTCTGGAAGTTTTCCTTCTGTTTCCTTCTGTTCAGCTTCAGGAAAATAGGTATTATTTCTTCTTTGAATGTTTGGTAGAATTCTCAAGGGAACCTGTCAGGTCCTGGGCTTTTGTTTTTTAGGGGGTTTTTGATGACTGCTTCAATCTCATTACTAGATATTGGGCTATTCAGGTTGTCAGTTTCTTCCTGATTTAGTTTTGCAAGTTTATAGATTTCCAGGAATGTGTCCATTTCATCTATGTTGCTTAACTTATTGGCATATAACTGTTGATAATAATTTCTGATGATTATTTCTATTTCCTTGGTGTTAGTCATGATCTCTCCCTTTTCATTCATAATTTTATTAACTTGGGTCCTCTCTCTTTTCTTTTGGATTAGTTTGGCCTGTGGTTTATTAGTCTCATTGATTCTTTCAAGAAACCAGCTTCTGGTTTCATTGATGTGTTCTACTGTATCTCTAGTTTCTTGTCATTGATCTCTGCTCTAATCTTGATTATTCAAGATTAGAATAATCTTGTTCATGGGGTTGGCTTAATTTGCTGTTGATTTTCCAGTTTTTTAAGGTGTAAAGAGAGCTGGTGTATTCTGGATTTTTCCATTTTTTTGAATAAATCTTGGATGGCTATGTATTTCCTCCTTCCTTTGCCATATCCCATAGGTTTTGGACCGATGTATCTTCATTCTCATCAGTTGCCATGAATTGTTTAAGTTCTTCTTTGATTTCCTGGTTGATCCAAACATTCTTAAGTAGGGTGGTCTTTAGCTTCCAAGTGTTTGAATTCCTTCTAAGTTTTTCTTGTGGTTGAGTTCCAATTTCAAGGCATTGTGGTCTGAGAATATGCAGGGAATAATCTCAGTCTTTTGGTATCGGTTGACCCCTGATTTGTGACCCAGTATGTTGCTTGTTCTGGAGAATGATCCATTTGTGCTTGAGAAGAATGCATATTCTGTTGTTTTAGGGTGGAATGTTCTGTATGTATCTATGAGGTCGATCTGGTCCAATGTGTCATTCAATGCTCTTGTTTCTTTATTAATTTCTATTTGGATGATCTATTACTGAGAGTGGTGTGTTAAGATCCCCTACTGTTAATGTATTCATTCATATCAATATGACTGTTTATTTTGATTAAGAGTTGTCTTATGTAGTTGGCTGCTCCTGTATTGGGAGCACAAATATTTACAGTTGTTAGATCTTCTTGGTGGATAGGCCCTTTAATAATGATGTAGCATCCTTCTTTATCTCTGACTGCAGTCTTTAGCTTAAGATCTAATTTATCTGAAATGAGAATCATTACCTCAGCTTTCTCTTGAGACCCACTGGCATGAGAGATGCTTCTTCATTCATTCACTTTCAGTCTGGATGTATCTTTAGGTTTCACATGGGTCTCTTGTTGACAGCATATGAGGAGTCTTGTTGTTTTATCCAATCTGTAACCCTGTGCTGTTTTAATGGGAGCATTTAGACCATTTACGTTGAGAGTGATTATTGAAAGAAATGTTTTATTGACATCATGTTACCTGTGAAGTCCTTGTTTCTATAGATTGTCTCTGTAAATTTCTGTTCTATGACACTCTTGGGTTCTTTCTTCTTTCATAGAATTCCGCTTAATATTTCTTATAGTGACAGCTTGGTGGTCACATAATCTTTTAAACTTTGCTGGTCTTGGAAGCTCTTTATCTCTCCATCCATATTGAATGTCAACCTTGCTAGATGAAGTATTCTTGGCTGCATGTTCTTCTCAGTGCCCTGAATATGTCTTGCCAGTGCTTTCTGGCTTGCCAGGTTTCTGTAGACAGGTCTGACATTATTTGGACCTTCCTCTATACATAAGGAATCTCTTCCCCCAAGCTGCCCTCAGAAGCTCTTGTCTAAAATTATGTTTTGTCAGTCTCACAATCAAGTACCTAGAGGTCTTCCTACATTTATTGATCTTAGGGGGTGTTCTTTCTGCCTCTAGGACACAAAGGCTGGTTCCTTTCCCCAGATTTGGAAAATTTTAATCTAGAATTTGGTCAGCTATATCTTCTATTCTTCTCTCTTTCTCCTCCCCCTCATGGATCCCAATAATTCTGACATTGGAACATTTCACAGTGTCATTTATTTCCCTAATTCTGTTTCTCATGGCTTCTTAGTTGTTTCTTCCATGCCTCCTCCTCCTTTTTTTCTGTCAGTTTGTCCTCTAGATCACTAATTTTATCTTCTGCCTCGGTTACCTTAGCTGTTAGAGTTTTTAGTTTAGATTGGATCTCATTGATAGCATTTTTAACTTCTCCTGGGCGGCTTTCACTTCTGCCCTCTATGTTGTTACTAATTGTTTTCTCCAACCTAGCCATTGCCTGGATAATTTTTACCCTGAATTGCCTTTCAAACATACTGTTTATGTCCATATCTAATAGTTCTGATGAAGAGGTAACGGTCTCTGAATTTTTCCTCTGTTGGGTGTTCCTCCTCCTAGTCATTTTGGTGAGAGGTGGTTGAAGGGATATGTAACTGAATATATCAGCCACGATCTGGACAAGGTGTACCCTGAACACTTTGGACTAAAGAGGTCACCACCAAAAAGAAAGAAAAAAAAGAGAGAGAGAGAAAGAGAAGACTCAGCCAGAATGAGCCCCCAAAGTAAGATATATATGGTATATAAACAAGAATGGACAAACTAAAAGACCAACAAAAGTAAATGACAAGGAAAAAAAAAGAACCCAGCCAAAATGAACCCCTAGGACAAGATTTATATAATACCAGGACAAAAACAAAAACACAGAGACATTGACAGAAGAAAGAGATGGGAGGGTGGTTACAAATCCTTGATATGGGTGAGGAAGGTTATTTTGATTATTCCTTGTTGTATCTTGATATTTATGTTAAAAGACTCAACTTTCCAGGGATAAAGGGAGATTAAAACTGGTTTACATATAGGAGTAATATTGATTAGGGAAAATGATTACTTGACACTTATATCTATATGCATATGAAAAAATAGAAAAGAGGGGTGCCTGGGTGGCTCAGTGGGTTAAAGCCTCTGCCTTTGGCTCAGGTCATGATCTCAGGGTCCTGGGATCGAGCCCCACATCGGGCTCTCTGCTCGGCGGGAAGCCTGATTCCTCCTCTCTCTCTCTGCCTGCCTCTCTGCCTACTTGTGATCTCTGTCAAATAAATAAATAAATAAATCTTTAAAAAAAAAAAAAAGAAAAGAAAAGAAAATGAAAACACATGTATATGCATGAAAAAAGTTCAAGTTAAAAGGCTATTATGGAATATGTTGCATTAAGCCTCTAGTTGTAATGGCAAGTAGGTTAAGAAATTTAAAAAGAATAGTGAAAATGAATTAAAAATAAAAGTTGTATCTATGAAATATACAGGTTTTAGTGCAATACTGGGAGCTTAATATATTGTTTTCTCCTGATGTTGGAGTTTTAGTTTTATGGGGACCCTAGGGTGGTTGTCCTCTCATTCTTCTGGCTGGCTTTCTGGGGGAGGGGCCTGTCACATTGTTTTTCAGTCATTCTTGCTTGGGTTGAGTCTTCCTGCTCCCTATGAAGATGCTGGGCTCTGTAGAAACCAGTTTTTCAGGCTTTTGTTCTCTGGAGGTTTTTGTTCTTTGGCGGCTTGGGGGATTTTTGGAGGTTTAGTGGAAAGCAAACTGCACCCAGACCTCCATCTCAGAGAGAAGCCTCAGTCTGCTCCCCTCAGGGGGGTCCAGAACACACAGACTCCCCTCTGCAAACTCTGCTAAACTGTGCAACCTCCCACAGGCAGTGCTCATCCCCAGCCACTGTCTCAGGGGTCACCCAAAGCACCTGCTTGTGTCTGCACCGTGCCATTAAAACTACAAGTGATTTTGGTCCAAGGAGCCCACTTCCAGTGGTTGCCTTTGCCGGGACTGCTGTCTGGGGTCCAGACCTCACAGTTGCAAAGGTCACCACCAAGGGGTCCTGACCAGAGGTTGCACTGAGTTTGGGGTGGGGCATCCAGATCCTCGGCCAGTCTTAGAGACCTTTGGCTAGCGCCCACTTGGAGCTCTCTCAGGTGAGCTAGGAGTGGGTCAGACCCGTGTTGCACAGCACTCACAGAATGCAAAAGGCTATAGTTCTAGAGAACACAGGCTGGCGCCCACATCAGACTCCCTCATGTGGGGTTGGGAGTACGCCCAACCAATTGGTGGTACAAGCCATGCAACCTGGGGGCCTCCAGGACCAGGAACTGGAGGTCCCACCACGGCACTCTCTCTGGCATGGGTGGTCGCCAGCAGTGGCTTCCCTTGGTCCATGGGCTTAGGCCCATGCCCATGACTGCCTGATTCCACCAGTTGTCCCTTAAGACCTTTGCTCTTTTTGAGTGCTCTTTACCAGACTCCAAGTTAATGCTGGTCCCCAAGAACAGGGCACTTTTATATTGGGGTATTACTTTCCAATGGATCTCTTCTGGTGGCTCCTTCCCCCTTCTGTTTATCCTCCAATATCAGTCCCTACATTCCCATTCTGCTTTACCTCTCCATTGACATCTTCTGCTCTCACAGAGATCCAGAGGTGTATAATCTTATATCTGAGGCTGATTTCATGGATGTTCAGAGTATTCTGGTAGATAATTAGCTCACTTTAGGGGACTGGTTGAAGGTCCCCTACTTTGCCACCATCTTGTCCCAACCTCTTCTTATTATTTAATAAAATATCACAAATTATTGTCAAATGAGAATAGTTTAAGCCTTTTGAAAAAAATTATTTTAATAATTACATTTTATATTTTACATATATAATTTACATTTACATTTATATATAATATAAATTTATATAAAATTTATATAATTTAAAAAGGAAAATTTAAATATGAAATAGCAAATATCTAAAAACTTAAATTTATTGAATAGCATTTTAAAATATGACTAGTTTGTATTCTAGACTGAGGGAATAAAATGATATTTTATAAAACAAACTATATAACACTCTTAATATTATTTAATTTCTAATAGAATATTGTAAGAAAAATTTTAACTCAATACATACAAATGAAGGGTATATCTTAAAAGATATGACATTAATATACTGTCATACATTACATCTGTGCACTTACTAAGAAACAGTTTGTTTTAACACTGAATATAAGAAGCAGTTGAGGAACTCAAATTGGAGAAAGCAAGTGTGCATGCTTCACTTCTTTGGGGAAAAAAAAATACAGAGGCGCCTGGGTGACTCAGTGGGTTAAGCCTCTGCCTTCAGCTCAGGTCATAATCTCAGGGTCCTGGGATCAAGCCTCACATCAGGCTCTCTACTCAGCCGGGAGCCTGCTTCTTCCTCGATCTCTGCCTGCCTTTCTGCTTACTTGTGATCTCTGTCTGTCAAATAAATAAGTAATCTTTAAAGATACATATTTTATATAAATATGAAGCATATATATGATATCTAAATTAAAGGAAGAAAATAATAGTTTAAACTTAAAATAGTCATTATTAACAACATCATAACATACATAGAAACATAGTAACAACACAGAAGTCATAAAAATTCTTTTTAGGTTTGTTAAAATTATACATTACAAATAATATAATATTTGAATTATTCCATCAAGATTTCTTTGTGGCACACATACATAAACTATTTTTAGGTAAAAAAATGATCACATAGAAATGCAATGGAAATAGTACATTTATATTGTGTTTGAAGATAACTATATATCAGTGTTGCAGAATCAAAAAAAATTCAGACTTGGAGATTGAGAATTAAAGTTTCCTTCCTATAGGTAAGTGTTAGAAATGAATTGATTTATAAGGAAGCATATTACAATTTCTTGATTTATAATAATGGATTCTAGAAAAGGTAAAACATTAGCATTAGAGGAGAAATCTGCTATTGAAAGAAAAACTGTAGTTCTCTGGATTTCTCCTCCTTATACCTAAGCCTTCATAACCTAAATATAGCTTGGCTTTACATTTTCTTCAAAGTGCTTTTATCTTCCTGTGTGACAGTTAATACAAGGCAAATTTACACTTGAAGCTAAATGTTCTAGAAGAAAATTAATGTAGTTTCACATGCTTTTAAAAGCAGCTCTTCCCCCCCAATGAGAACAGTGACTTTGGAAATGAATCTAAGTAAAATAAGCAGTTTTTTTTGTTATTTTTTAAAGAGAAACTAAATGTCTGCACATAAAAATATGTTTTCCTATCTTCTGTAGTTGATTTGTTTGGAAAAATAATTTTCATGAGAAACTTAATTTTGAAAATTAATATACAATGAATCAAATAATAACTTCCCCATTGCCCCAAGGAAGTTATAGAGCACAAACTGAGGTCCCTTGTCACTAGTGTGGAGAAAATAAATCAACTGCCATTATTAATGCACAACAACCTCCTTTTTTTATGGTTTTCATTGTTATTAGGATATTATTAACTATAAAATGTATACATAAGCAATGTAAAATAAAATTAATATTTCATGTAAAATGCATATAGGTGTACTTATATTTAGATATACACATTACATACTATATACAATATAATGCAATAAAGTGAACAGTATTCATCCACCACAGAATATGTAATTAAACTTCTAATCCATTGGTTACCTTTAAATTGGCATTTTTTCTGGCAGTACTGTCTTTGGACTATGTTGCTTGGAAAATTAATTTTTCATTTCCTTTTCTTTTTAGTAGAAGTATGATTGGCATATTACATTAGTTTCAGGTGTAATGATTTATAATTTTATAGATTGCAAAATAAAGGGTCATCAAAATAAGTCTTATAAACATTCATCAACATATATGTAGTTACAAAAGGTTTTTTCTTAGGGTAAGAATTTTTAAGATTGCGGTGCAAGGGTGTCTCAGTTGGTTGGGCCACTGCCTTTGGCTCAGGTCATGATCCCAAAGTCCCAGGATCGAGTCCTGTGTCGAGCTCCCTGCTCTGCAGGGAGTATCATTCTCCCTCTGACATTCTCCCCTCTCATGCTCTCACTCGCTCTCTCTCTTTCTTTTCTTTTTTTTTTTTATTTAAGCTTTTTTATTTAAACATATAATGTAACGCCACCACCCTCTCCCAAACCCTCCCCCGCCCACCCCCCTCAGTTTGTTTTATGACATTAAGAGTCTCTTTTGGTTTGTCTCCCTCCCGATCCCATCTTGTTTCATTTTTTCTTTTCCTACCACCTTAACCCCCACCCCTGTTGCATCTCCACTTCCTCATATCAGGAAGATCATGTGATAGTTGTCTTCCTCCAGTTGACTTATTTCGCTAAGCATAATACTCTCTAGTTCCATCCATGTCGCAAATGGTAAGATTTCATTTCTTTTGATGGCTTCATAGTATTCTGTTGTATATATATATACCACTTCTTCTTTATCCATTCATCTGTTGATGGACATCTAGGTTCTTTCCTATTTCCTATTTCCTATTGTGGACATTGCTGCTATAAACATTCGGGTACACGTGCCCCTTCAGATCACTACGTTTGTATCTTTAGGGTAAATAAACAGTAGTGCAACTGCTGGGTCATAAGGTAGCTCTATTTTCAATCTTTTGAGGAACCTCCATGCTGTTTTCCAGAGTGGTTGCACCAGCTTGCATTCCCACCAACAGTGTAGGAGGGTTCCCCTTTCTCCACATCCTCGCCAGCATCTGTCATTTCCTGACGTGTTCATTTTAGCCATTCTGACTGGTGTGAGGTGGTATCTCATTGTGGTTTTGATTTGTATTTCCCTGATGCTCAGTGATGTGGAGCACTTTTTCATGTGTCTGTTGGCCATCTGGATGTCTTCTTTGCAGAAATGTCTGTTCATGTCCTCTGCCCATTTCTTGATTGGTTATTTGTTCTTTGGGTATTGAGTTTGCTAAGCTCTTTATAGATTTTGGATACTAGCCCTTTATCTGATATGTCGTTTGCAAATATCTTCTCCCACTCTGTCAGTTGTCTTTTGGTTTTGTTGACTGTTTCCTTTGCTGTGCAAAAGCTTTTGATCTTGATGAAGTCCCAATAGTTCATTTTTTCCCTTACTTCCCTTACCTTTGGCGTTGTTCCTAGGAAGAAGTTGCTGCGGCTGAGGTCGAAGAGGTTGCTGCCTGTGTTCTCCTCAAGGATTTTGATGGATTCCTCTCTCACGTTGAGGTCCTTCATCCATTTTGAGTCTATTTTCATGTGTGGTGTAAGGAAATGGTCCAATTTCATTTTTCTGCATGTGGCTGTCCAATTTTCCCAACACCATTTGTTGAAGAGGCTGTCTTTTATCCATTGGATATTCTTTCCTGCTGTGTCGAAGATTAGGTGACCATAGAGTTGAGGGTCTATTTCTGGGCTCTCTATTCTGTTCCATTGATCTATGTGTCTGTTTTTGTGCCAGTACCATACTGTCTTAATGATGACAGCTTTGTAGTAGAGCTTGAAGTCGGGAGTTGTGATGCCACCAACTTTGGTTTTCTTTTTCAATATTCCTTTGGCTATTCGAGGTCTTTTCTGGTTCCATATAAATTTTAGGATTATTTGTTCCATTTCTTTGAAAAAATTGGATGGAATTTTGATAGGCATTGCATTAAATGTGTAGATAGCTTTAGGTAGCATA
>ML104204.1:2549-42830 GCA_003697995.1 Taxidea taxus jeffersonii
AAGTAGGCAGAGAGGCAGGCGGAGAGAGAGGAGGAAGCAGGCTCTCCGCTGAGCAGAGAGCCCGATGCGGGACTCGATCCCAGGACCCTGGGATCATGACCTGAGCCAAAGGCAGAGGCTTTAACCCACTGAGCCACCCAGGCGTCCCCTGGATTAATTTTTTAAGTTGGAACAGAGGGCTTCCTTGATCTGGCTCCCCCTTACTTCTCCAACCTCATGCCTCATCCCTCCCTGACTCAGACTTCATCCAGCAACCAGGAATGCTATGTAGTTCCCTGGAATGCACCATGCCATTCTTCATGCCCATTCCTTTGCTCCTAGCCTTCTCTCCTTAAAATACTCCTTCTCCTCCTATACTGTTTTCCTGCTTATTCTTTGGGCCTCAGTTCAGGCATTGCCTTCTGAAAGATTTATTCAATTCCACTCAATCGAGGTTTCCCTCCTTGATGTTTTGTCATTGCTCTTAACACATTGTATTATTATGGTCTATTTATATGACCGTATCTTCCCACCCCGATTCCAGCTAGAGTTTGAACTCTTTAAGTACAGGGCTTGTATCTTATTCATTGCTGTATACCCACAGCATCCAGCTTGAATGAGTTTATTAGTCTCATCAGCTGAGAACAGGGCCTTTGGCCCCCTATCTCCCTACTCTCCACTGCAATGATTTGGGACCTTTTGCCCAGAATCCAAGATTCTTGAGGATTGTTACCATTCACCCAGAGACAAGAGATAAAGTGTGAGGCACTGAAGGAATCTGGTAGTGTGGGGCCAAAATTGAGTCATACAAAACAAGCTGGCTATACTCACCATTCTTGTGGCAGAAGAGGAAGATTATTGTTTTTTAAAAAAAGATTATTTATTTGAGAGAGAGAGTGAGCGAGAGAGAGAACGCAGAGGGAGAGGGAGAAACAGACTCCTTGCTGAACAGAGAGCCTGATGGGGGACAAGATCATGACCTGAGCTGAAGGCAGGTGCTTAACTGACTGAGCCACCCAGGTGCCCTGAGATTATTGCTTATTATTTGTACATCTACCAAAACTACCAATCAAATACCACCTCTTCTACCATCAAACCTGCCCTCGGAGACATTTCATGGGTTCCTCTAATTATTATGTTTCCTGAAAATGGAGCTTTTAATGGGCTTCTAAAGCTCTGAATTAATAACATTTTTTTATATTTTTAAAAATTTATTTATTTGACAGACAGAGATCACAAGTAGGCAGAAAAGCAGGCAGAGAGAGAGAGGGAAGCAGGCTCCCCGCTGAGCAGAGAGCCCAATGCAGGACTTGATCCCAGGACCCTGGGACCATGACCTGAGCCAAAGGCAAAGGCTTTAATCCACTGAGCCACCCAGATGCCCCTAAAGCTCTGAATTAAAAGAAAAATCCAAGATGGCGTGGTTTCTCCACTCACTGTACAATGCAATCATGAGAGACCCTCTCTATGCTCTGCAACTTTCAATGGCTCCACCAACCAAGAACTCACAATTGAGAGTAGGAAATCCTCATATCCAAATGGGTCCTGGGATATGTTCGAAGACATTTCTAACTTAATCAGTATATTTCTGGTCCCACCCAGCCGTCAAACTGGACTACACTCATTCCAGTGCAAGTGGACATTAACAAAACACACCATGGACTTAGGGGTCTGGTGACTGATTGCACCCCTATTGAAGGGTTCGATATGCTATTCACCCCTCACTGCCTATTCGTCCCCTGTTCCTCAGCTTCTCATCCCTGCAATCTCGTTCTACTTGGAATCCCATTCTGCTATTTCCTTTATCTTACT
Source organism: Taxidea taxus jeffersonii (assembly GCA_003697995.1). NCBI lineage: Eukaryota > Metazoa > Chordata > Mammalia > Carnivora > Mustelidae > Taxidea > Taxidea taxus. Next base: position 4,341 of record ML104204.1, read on the forward strand.
TCTAAGATTTTGTTTGTTTGTTGTTTTAAAATTAGCATTGCCTTTCTTAGAATCTCAGATAAGTGTGCCATGTCTCAGAACAAGAGGGGTTGTCTACTGGAGGTCGTCAAGGCAGAAATCACTTAGCCAACAAAATGTATTGAACACCTACTATGTGATGGGCTCTGTTCTACGTCCTGCAGATACAATGAACGAATCAGGCAAAATTTCTGCCCTCACCAACTTAGAGTGTAATTGGTGGGGTAGACATTAAACAACATAAATAAGTAAAATATACATTCGATGGTGATGAAGACAAAATAATTCGGCAGAAGTGTGGTTGAAAGAGTGACTATCCTATTTAGATAGTGTAGTCAGAGAAGAGTCAGAGAAAGTCACATTGAAAGACTTGAAAGAAGTGAGGGAGTGAGTCATGTGGTTGCCTGTGGGAAGAATATTACAAGTACAGAGAACAAGGGGAAAGGTTCTGGTGCAGGAAAATGACTGGAGGGTTTTAGAAATAAGAGGCCGGCGTGGATGAGCTGAAGTGAGCAAGGGGGTGAGTGGCATGAGATGAATCCAGAGAGGAAACAGAGAATCAGATCTGGTAGGGCCCTATGGGTCATCCTAACAGCTCTGGATTTTACTCTGATAAATTTGTTTTTTGAGAAGACGAGTTATGTGGTTTGACTTATGTTTAACAGAATTGCTCTGGCTGCTGTGTTGAGAGTAGGCTCTGTAGGGTGAGGAGCAAAAGTGAAAGCAGGGAGACCAGTCAGGAGGCTACTGTAGTAGTTCAGACCAAAAATAAATAATAGTTTACACTAAGAAAGTGGCAGTGGAGGTGGTGAGAAGAGGTTGCCTTCTAGATATGTTTTGAAAGTTACTGTTGGGGCACCTGGGTGGCTCAGTGGGTTAAGCCTCTGCTTTCGGCTCAGATCATGATCTCAGGGTCCTGGGATGGAGCCCCGAATTGGGCTCTCTGCTCAGTGGGGAGCCTGCTTCCCCCTTCCCCTCTGCTTGCCTCTCTGCCTACTTATGCTCTCTCGCTTTCTTTGTGAAATGAATAAATAAAATCTTTTTTTTTTTTTTTAAAGAATGTTACTATTGGTGGGACTCATAGATGAATAAGATGTGGGTAGTGAGAAAAAGGGAGGAACAAGGGTAGAAGATTTCTTTTTTTTAGCTTGGACAACTGCAAAGACAGAGTTGCTCTTTACTAAGGTAAGGAAAAAGTGCGGGAAGAACAGGTTTGAGGGGAACTATCAGGAATTTGATTTTGTGTCTGTGAAGGTTGGGAAGCCTATTAGACATTCAAATAGAGAGGATAGGTAAACAGTTGGGAGTCTGGAGTTCAGGGGAGACTTCTGATTTATATATTTGGAAATCATCAGCATACAGATAGTATTTAAAGAATGGGTGAGATTACTAAAGAGTACCCCCAGGGTTCAATAGATAAAGAAGAGACTGGGACCAAGGATTGAGCTCTAGGCGCTCTACAAGTTGAGTTAATAAGAGGACCCAGCAAAGGAGAAAATGAGCGGTCAATGAAACAGAGGACTGTGGGGTCCTGGAAGCCAATCAAGAGAAAGTGATCAACTATAATAATTGTTACTCATAATGCAAGTAAGGTTGAAACTGAGACTCAAACATTGGATTTGTCAATGTGAAGGCCACTGATGATCTTGAAAAGAATAGTTTCTGTGGAATGGTGGTGGCAGAAGTCTGACTGCAGTGGCTTCTCAAAAGAGAATAGGACTATAGACAGTTTTTTATTTTTGAGGAATTTTGCTACGGGATAGAAAACAAAAATGAGCGGAGGGGTTGCTAGAGGGATATGCGGAATAAAGAACTTTTTTCAGATGGGAGAAAGAACAGTTTTTAAAAATACTGATGACAGTGATTTAGTAGAAAGTAGAAAATGAAAGGTACAGGGGAGAGAGGGCCGAATGGCTGGGGTGATGTCCTGGAGTGGGTGAGTGGGGGTGGGATCTTATGGAAGGGCTGGCATTAGATAAGGACATGGGCGCACGTGCACAGTTCCACAGCATGTAGTTGCATCGTGGTGGTGGTGATTGTGTGGGTTCTTTTCTAGTTTCCGTTTCCATCTTCTCTCAGGTAAGAATAATGGCAGCAGGGAAAAAATGCTGATGGTCTGAGGAAAATATAAGTGGGAAATACTTATGAGAGAAAGAGAATGAACGCACTAGGATATGGAGTCAGATTCTGGAACCCCATTGAGGATCTATTTGAAGTGGGTGGTTGGGGTTTTTTCCAGCCATCTACATTCAGCAGTAGGGGTGCAAGGCGGCAATGGGCAGAAAGATTTAACTGAAGTTGGGGCTTTTCCAAGTGTGTAAGACAAAGCAAGCGTTAAGCTAGTTCAGCTTGAACGTGAGGAAATGATTACAATGACTGGTCCCTGTAATGGGGAATCTGGGAAGTGGGACCACAAGGCAGTTGGTTGATGGACTGTGAAGGCTGAAAAGGCATCCCTGAATGGGGGTACACAACATACTTGCTAGAGCACAATATACTTACTGCCTGAGCCTCATGTTATTAATAAAAGTTACACCATTTCAGACAAACGGATGAAATCCCACAGTGACTACTTTGACTATAACAACACTTACTTGAAAAATAAGTCTTGGCAAGCGTGTTTAAAAAAAAATCCAGTCACATCACTGAAGTAATGTACTAGTCTCACCTCATTTATACCTTACCTTTCCTCTGAAGGGCTTTAGCTGCTGAACAAGAATTTATCAAACACTGAACATGCCTCAGAGGCTACAGCTCCTAGAGGAATCAAGGTTTGAGTAAAAGCAGATGAAAGGCCTGAGATAGGAGGAGAGGGGATGAAGAAAAAGCTGAAATAGAAAGGAAGCAGCATACTTCAAGGATAAACACGACACTGGTAAATCAAACTAGTAAATAAATAATACATTAAAAAGAACTAAGAGGATTGGGGCTCCTGGGTGGCTCAGTCGGTTAAGCATCTGACTCTTGGTTTCATCTCAGATCATGATCTCAGGGTCCTGGGATTGAGCCCCACATTGGGCTCCGCACTCGGTGGGGAGTCTGAGTTACTCTCTCTCTGCCCCTCTCCCAGCTCACATTCTCTCTCTCTTTCTCAAATAAATAAATAGATGTTTAAAAAAAAGAATCAAAAGGATAAGCAAGAAAAATAAAGGGGATGGTACAGAGAGAAGAATAATAGATATGGCAAATACCGTAAAGAAAATGTGGGAACATTACGGAGATCCTCCAGTGGTACTTCTGATAGAATACTTTCATTCTAAGCAATTTGAAAAGAACATTTACTCAGTGCTTGGTACATGCCAAGCGTTTTATCTGTATTCATTTATATTACAGTCTTGAGGTCTACCATTATTATCTCCATTTTACAGATGAAGAAACAGAGGAATGGAAAAGTTAAATCATTTACCTGAGCCCTACAACTTTTCTCCCTGACTTTTTTTTTTTTTTTTAGAGATTTTACTTTTTAAAAGTCATCTCTACACCCAGTGTGGGGCTCAAACTCACAAGAGATCAAGAGTCACGTGATCTACAGACAGAGCCAGCCAAACCACCTCCCAGCTGATGGAGAGACTTCATATAAAAGTATTCTTTTAAGAAAGTTATTCGAATCCATATTGATTAAAACATTTCTAAATTATAATTTACAATTACAAACTAGAACAGTATGTTTGCAGTTGTGTCCAGAAGCTAAGTATGTTGACTAAAATCCATGCAACAATTTGAAAGATGAATGGGAACTCCAAATACGAGTGAAAAATGTTCATCTGGATTAACGCATTTCTTGAGCACCAAAACCCACTAGTATTTTTCTTCTATTTGTGTACATGATTCTTTTCCCACATTCATTTCATCTGTGTGGAACCTTTAATTTAATTTTATTTTCTATGTGGCCTTCTCCTCAGATATTAACATAGCATTGGCTGCTGCTCTGGGGTGGGCTATGCAATACACAGCCCAGAGAACCTCACGCTCTCTTCTCCCAACTCAGCACATCACTCATGACCCCCAGCTTGTTTTTCCTAACTGTCGAAGTTTACTAATATGGTCAAAGAGTCAGCCTTTGGATTACATTGACTACTACATTATGCCATGTGAATAATATTTTAAAATTAAAAAACGAGGGGCACCTGGGTGGCTCAGTGGTTTAAGGCCTCTGCCTTCGGCTCGGGTCATGATCCCAAGGTCCTGGGATCGAGCCCCACATTGGGCTCTCTGCTCAGCAGGGAGCCTGCTTCCCTCTCTCTCTGTCTTTGCCTGCCTCTCTGCCTACTTGTGATCTCTCTCCCTGTCAAATGAATAAATAAAATATTTAAAAAAATGAATGATATAAAATATGAATAGAAAAGTTCAGCATCATTTTAAAGCACTTTATTTTTTTAAGATTTTATTTATTTGAGAGAGAGAGAGAGAGAGCATGAGTCAGTGGAGTGGTAGAGGGAGAAGCAGACTCCCCTCTGAGCTGGGAGCCTGACATGGGGCTCGATCCCAGGACCCCCGCATTACGACCTGAGGGGAAGGCAGACACTTAACCAAATGGGCCACCCAGCCCAGGGGCCCCTAATGCACTCCAGATGAAAGCTAATTTCAGAAATCTATACAAAAGTAACATTGTTCTACGTGTAGCAAGTCTACCTTCTACGGATTTTGGCCAAACTTTTGCTTTCCTCCTTACAGAAGGGAAATTGGGTCTTGAAGATGTAGGAGACAAATCATTCTTTTATTTTTGTAGGGCAAATGATTCTAAGCTCTACAGATGAGATGGAATTTGTATGTCCCTGGTCAGATTGCTGCAAATCAGGTCACCCTGATCCGCATCTCAACCATAGGAATCGGAGCATAAATGTGTTTTGTCTGAGACAAGTACAACAGAAGAAAAGATGATAAAGAAAAAAAAAAGAAGGGCTTCCAAATTTATCACTTCAGCCCTGTGTGACATGTCTACATAGTTTGACTTCAGACAAGGGTCTGTGGAGGCCCTTGCCTGGCATTTGTTGGCTGAATTTCACGATAGAAACTGGGGCAAGATGTACGGCCTCATGATTGTTTCTGTTACAGACGATGCAAAAGAAAGCACTAGAGCATTCAAGCCAAGCAATAAACTACTCACTAATATGTTAGAAAGGTCAAAGCAACTTCTTCAAAGCAATGTACTAGAAAAATAAAGATCTCAATGTTCCTAACTAACTTTAAGAACGACAAAACAAACCCCAATGTTATCTACAACTTATCAGTAATAAATATTAACATGTTCACTTAGTGTTCCAAAACATGGAAAGAGAAGATCACTTTATCTTCCTATCATTCTTTGGATAAACACTGAAGGGTCTGTTGTGTTTTTACCACATAAGCATATTCGATATTCCAAACAACCAAGAAAATACTGTAGAAAAAGGGCCCATACACAGAATGCTCTCAGGATGGGGGTATAAATCCTTCTCTGACTTCCTGAAACATAAGTAATATAAAGGCCTTATATAAATGAGAAAAGTTTAAAAACTGGATTTTTTTTTTTTTTAAGAGAGGAACGGGGAGAGGGAAAGGGACAGAGACAGAGAGTGAGAATCTCAAGCAGGCTCCACACTGAGCGGGGCTCGATCTCGTGATCCTGAGATCATGACCAGAAGTGAAGTCAGGAGTGGGGAGCTTAACTGACTGAGCCACCCAGGCCCCCCTAAAAACTGGAATCTTTATATTTTAGTTCAGGCTTCCATAACAAAATACCATAGACTTGATTTAAGCCACAGGAATTTATTTCTCACGGTTTGATAAGTCCACCATCACGGTAGGCATTTTGATAGGTTTTGTTCTGAGGTCATTTCTCTTGGACTGCAGATGGCTACCGTCTAGCCCTGCCCTCACAGGTCTTCTCTGTGTTAGAGTGGGGTGGGGGAAGGGAGAGCATGCTCTTGGGTATCTCCTCTAATAACGTACTAATCCCCTCAGACCAGGCCCTACCCTTATGACCTCATTGAACCCTAATTACCTCCCAATGGCCCCATCTCTAAATAGAATTATAGTGCAAGTCAAGACTTCAATATATATAAATTTTGAGGGGACAAAAACATTCAGTCTGTAATACTTTGCAAACATATATGACTGGCTTTTTAAAAACATTTGCAGTTTTTATTTATTTATGTATTTTTAGAGATTTTTAAGTAATCTCTACACTCAATGTGGGGCTCGAACTCACAACCTTGAGATCCAAATCACATGTTCCACCAACTGAGCTAGCCGGGTACCCCAGCATTCGCAGTTTTTACTACGACATTTTTAATTGTGGGAAAAACACATAACCTGAAATTTATTATCTAATCATTTTAAGTGTACAGCTAATGGTATTAAGTGCATTCATATTGTTAAGCCAACATGACTGGATTTTAAAGCCAGTGCTCATGAAGCTATTTATTTTCCCCTGGGTAGTAGGCGCGTAATCAGATGCAGTCACAGGGGACATGACGAGCCTTCATTATGTCTTCATTGTTTGCTCAGCTAAGCTTCCTATTACTTTAGTGTATTAGTTAGAAATCTCCCAACAAACAGAACCAATAGGAGATAACTATCTACCTATATCTATCTATCTATCTATCCTCTATCTATAGAGAGAGATTGGTTCACATGATTATGGAGCCTGGGAAGTCCCATGATCTGCCCTGTGCACACCAAACACCCAGGAAAGCTTGAGAGCCAGTGGAGCTAATGGTTTAATTCCTAGTCTGAGGGCAGAAGAAGTGTATCTTAGCTCTTGCAATCAAGTAGACAAGGGGCAAACTCTCCTTTCCTCTGCCTTTTGTTCCATTCAGGCCTTTAACAGACTGAATGATTAGGGAGGGCAATCAACTTTACTCAGGCTTCCAACTCAAATGCTAATCTCACCTGGAAATACTCTCACAGACACACCCAGGAACAATGCTGAACCAGATAGATGGGCACCCCATGACCCTATCGGGTTGACATATCAAATTAACCATCACACTTGGTTATTAGAGAAACAGTGAGTAAAGACATTCGTCCACTGGCATCGTATCTGATTGGGTCCATGCTGCACAAGTTGTTAAATATTTTGAGTATCGCTGCTGATTATACATACTCTGTATTAAGTAAAATGGTTTTTTTTACTAAAGTAGAAAAGTAAATCAAAGTTTATAGAAGTAGAGAAGTTTAAAAATAATTAGCTAGAATGGATAAATGAATTCAGTAAGGTCACAGGATATAAAATAAATATACAGAAATCCATTGCATTTCTATATACTAATAATGAACTAGCAGAGAAAAAAAATTAAGAAAACAATCCCATTTATAGTTGTATCAAAATCAATACCTACGAATAAATTTAACCAAGGAGGCAAAGACCTGTACTCTGAAAACTATAAAACTGTCATGAAAGAAACTGAAGATGACACAAACCAATGGAAAGATATTATATGCTCATGGACTGGAAGAACAAATATTATTTAAATGTCTATACACTCAAATCACTCTAAAGATTTAATGCAATCCCTATCAAAATACCAAATGCATTTTTCACAGAACTAGAGCAAATTATCCTAAAATTTACATGAAACCGAAAAGACCCAAAACAGTCAAAGCAATCTTGAAAAAGAACAAAATGGGTGGTATCATAATCCCAGATTTCAAGATATACTACAAAGTTGTAGTAATTAAAACAGGTATGCTACTGGCACAAAAATAGATACATAGATCAACGGAACAGAATAGAAAGCCCAGAACTAACCCCCCTATTTTATGGCCAATTAAACTTCCACAAAGGAGGCAAGAATATGTGATGGGAAAAAGACAATCTCTTCAACAAATGGTGTTGGGAAACCTGGACAGCTACATACAAAAGAATGAAACTGCACCACTTTTTTACATCATACACACAAATGAAATAAAAATGGATTAGAGACTTAAACATGAGACCTGAAATCATAAAAATCCTAGAAGAGAGCACAGGCAGTAATTTCTCTGACATCGGCCATAATATCATTTTTCTAAATATGTCTCCTGAGGCAAGGGAAACGAAAGCAAAAATAAATATTAGGACTACATTAAGATAAAAAGGTCCTGCACTGCAAAGGAAACAAGAAAACTAAAAGGCAGCCTACTGAATGGGAGAAGATATTTGCAAATGACATGTAAACGGTTAGCATCCAAAATGTATAAAGAACTTATACAACTCAACACCGAACACGCAAATAACCCATTTAAAAATGCGCAGAAAACATGAACAGATATCTCTGCAACGAAGACATACAGATGGCCAATAGACACATGAAATGATGCTCAACATCCCTCCTCATCCCTCCTCAACAGGGAAATGCAGATCAAAGCGCCAGTGAGGTGGCAGGGGCTGTGGTGGCCACAGGTGGGTAGCTGACATGCAGCTCCTTGTCCACACCCAGGAGCTACATACTCTCAAGGTGACCAGCCAAGAGACCGTCACCCAGATCAAGGCTCCTGTAGCCTCACTGGAGGGCATCTCTCCAGAAGCTCAAGTTGTGCTCTTGGCAGGCACACCCTTAAAGGATGGGGCTACCCTGTGTCGGTGTGGAGTGGAGGCTCTGATCACCCCAGCAGTAGCCGGCCACATGCTTGGAGGTGAAGTCCATGGTTCCCTGGCCCGTGCTGGGAGAGTAAGAGGGCAGACTCCCAAGGCGGCCAAACAGGACAAACAGAAAGAGACAGGCCGAGACGGGCAGTGGATGTGGACAACTGGCGCTTTGTCAATGTCGTTGCCCACCTTTGGCGAGAAGAAGGGCCCCAGTGCCAATTCTGAAATCCATTGTAGTCTTGGCTTTTCCCCAGTAAGGCCACTTAGTTCAGCCAAAACACACACACACGACACAATGAGATATCATCTCATACCTGTCAGAATGGCTAAAATAAACAACACAAGAAACAACAAGTGTTGACGAGGATGTGGAGAAAAAAGAACCCTTGTGCCCTGCTGATAGGAATGCAAACTGGTGCAGCCACTGTGGGAAACAGTATGCAGGTTCCTCAAAAAAATTAAGGATAGAATTACCATACGATCCAGTAATTCTACTACTGGGTATTCACCCAATGAATACGAAAACACTAACTCACAAATATATATATGTTCCCCTACGTTGATTGCAGCATTATATACAATAGTCAAGACATGGAAGCAGCCCAAGTGTCCATTGATAGGTGAATGGATAAGGAAGATGTGATTTATACATATATCACATATATATCATATATTATATATATAATATTCTCTTGTGCACACACATATACATATATGCATATGCTGTGCAAGAGAATATTACTCAGCCATAAGAGAGAATGAAATCTTGCCATTTGCAACAACATGGATGCAGTTAGAGAGCATAATGATAAGTGAAGTGAATCAGTCAGAGAAAGATGAATACCATATGATTTTCCTTATAAGTAGAATTTTTGAAACAATGAATGAGCAGAGGGGGAAAAAAAAGAGACAAACCAAAAAACAGACTCTTAACTACAGAGAACAAACTGGTGGTGACCAGAGGGGAGGTGGGTGGGGGAATGGGTGAAACAAAATTAACCATTTGAGAGTAAACAATTAAGTGGTTTACAATATTGTATACCCACTGGCACTATTTAGTCCCCAAATTTTTCATCAGCACAAATGGAAACCCCATCCCCATTAAATAGTTGCTCCCAAATTCCCATCCCCTACAGCCGGCAACTGCTAATCTGGTTTCTGTTTGTTTGGATTCGCCTATTCTAGACATTTCATGGAAGCGGAATCCAACAACCTGTGACCTTTTGTGTCTGGCTGTTTCACTGAACAATGTTATCAAGTTCATCCATGTTGTAGCATGTATCTCTCCGTATTTTATTCCTTTTCTGTGGCCGAATCAGACTTCACAGCATGTGTACACTATACTTCGCTTATTCTTTCATCTATTGATGAATATTTGGGCTGTTTCTACCTTTCCGGCTGTTGAGTTAGACATTTAACAGTTCAATCAAGCGGCAAAACCCCTGCCTATCTCCCTCCATTCCACACGATGAGCTTAGCTACCCTAGAGAAAGGACTGTGACTGCTTTAAGCATCTTGTGGCACTTGGCTGTCTTTCCCAGAACCGTCTTTTTTTATCTGCAAGCCAAGGACAAATCTGTCTCATCCCCCCAAGCCTCCGCAACAGAAAAATTAATCCGTCCCCACAGCATAAACCACTCCTTTCCTTCCTCTGCCTCCCTGCTGACCGGCCCTTCCCTGAATAGGGAGCTTTTCAACCTCTGCTTTTGCTTTCCCGAAATTTTCCATCTGTAATTTGCCGTCTGTGCATTTAGTCCTGTGCAAGCGATCTGACACATGCAAGAGTATTTTTTTTTCTGATCTAGACTCTCCCTTAAAAATAGTTTGTATTATATAACTCAGCTACCCGTTAGCATCACTTGAACAACACATTTAAACCGTGTTTCAGCTTTTCCCTCCTCCTGCCGCCCTCCTCGCGCCATCATGATTGACCAGCCTTACGCCTGGCTTTAGGACGTATACTTAAAGAGTATATTTTAGTTAAGTAAACAAATTCCTACAGATATTATGTTTCTGACATAACAGAATGCCTCAATCCAGGTAAGCTGCTCATTTCTTCTTTCGAAGTGCCATGAATATTGAGTATATGGTGAGAAGTACAGGTCAGTAGGGTCAGACTTCTGCGGTGGCCCTCGAATCACACAGTGGCAACAGCTGTCTTCTCTGGATATCAGCATTAGAGCCATATCCTTCATACTTCTACTCAAGACAACCTTATTTCTGGATGTTCCTCAGCCCTGTATTACACTAAAGAAATAATTATCGGGGCGCCTGGGTGGCTCAGTGGGTTAAGCCTCTGCCTTTGGCTCAGGTCATGATCCCAGGGTCCTGGGGTCAAGCCCCGCATTGGGCTCCTTGCTCAGCGGGGATCCTGCTTCTCCCCCCCTCTCTCTGTCTACTTGTGATCTCTCTCTGTCAAATAAATAAATAAAATCTTTTAAAAAAATAAAAGAAATAATTGTCATTACGATTCTAAAATCGGAGGGAACAATGTGGATGTCTCCTTACACAGTGCTGGTTTACCCAATGGACGGCCTAAGCACATGCTTGCAAACTTGGAGCACCAACTATTTTTTGGGGGATGGAGAATTTGGTCCTCATTATTTTATATAAGGCCTCAAGATATTCATTGTGGGAAAAATACAATATGTCTTTGAGTCCTGTATACTTCGTTGATAGTATATTGCTATTTTATTTTTAAAGTTATCATAGAGTAAAACTGACACTTTGGTGTGCTACATGTATTAGCAATGAAATTTCTGACCAGATCTTTGGACTCATTTACTTACTTTTTTTCCCTCTTTGATGTGAGGTTGTACTTGAGGGAATGAATGGACTTATAGTTTACTGTATGTAGTTTACTATGATAGATACATGGAAAAAAAACCCTATAATACAAGGGAGGGGACAATAGGACCAGATGTATTAAGGCAGAAAAACACAGGAATGGTCAGTAAAGGGGAGTAGTCCAATTTTTAAAAAAATATTTTATTTATTTATTTGACAGAGAAGGAGAGAGAGCACAAGCAGGGGAGCAGCAGGCAGAGAGAGAAGCAGGCTCCCCACTGAGCAGAGAGCTCAACGTGGGGCTCGATCCCAGGACCCTGAGATCACGGCCTGAGCTTAACCACAGACGCTTAACCAACTAAACCTCCCAGGCGCCCCGGGAGTAGTCCAATTCGATCAAAGTAGAACATGGGATGCCCAAAGAGAGTAACGTAAGATACTGCAGGAAGCATTTGTTCACTTGGGTGCACAGCAGAGCTAATAATGGTGTCACTGTCAATACTTGGCTGAGCTGGTGAGTTTTATTGATAGAGATAAAAATCTTTGCTCCACAGACCCACAGAGCAGCCGGAACCTGCCAGCTTTCTCTCCAAGGTGCTCCAGAGGAAGCCCTTGGATTTGTTCAGGGCATCACAGCGTTTCCATAAACAAATGAGGCTCTCCTACCGATTAAGGGGCACAAGCTGCTTCAGATACAAGCGTGTGCAGTTCAAGAGTACTAAGTGCTGATGCAGTAAGTTGGGGCTTGAGTCTCTTTAAATAGACCAACAATCTCTGTGGGTCTAATTTTCCAAAAGAGTGATCCTATCTGGTATTTCTGGGATTCTTTGGAACAATAGATATTTCAATAGATATCTCTCCAGCCTTGCCAAAATAAGGGTGTTTGGAGATTCTGACACCAGTAGCAGACATTCTATCCACCCTATGTCTTTTTTTTTTTAAGATTTTATTTACTTATTTGACAGAGAGAGACAGAGCAAAAGAGGGAACACAAGCAGGGGGAGTGGGAGAGGGAGAAGCAGGCTTCCTGCGGAGCAGGAAGCCCGATGTGGGGCTCGATCCCAGGATCCTGGAATCATGACCCGAGCTGAAGGCAGACACTTAATGACTGAGCTACCAAGGTGCCGCCCAACCCTATGTCTTGCTACTAAAGAGGGACCAAGCTTAAATGACCGCATGGAGGGTAAAGTGGAAATGTGGGTTCAGTTGTGAAATGGCAAAGATCAATAACGGCATTTACTTTTTCAGAAGTGTCAAAAATTTTGATCTTGGGGGCTCCTGGGTGGCTCAGTCAGTTAAACAACTGACTCTTGAGCTCAGCTCAGGTCTTGCTCTTGGGGTGGTGAGTTCAAGCCCCATGCTGGGCTCCATGCTGGGCCTGTAACCTACTAAAAAAAAAACTTTTGATTTTCGTACATGTAACTGTTTTTGCTATTTTAAGGCTCGCCCGTTTTAGAAACAAAATTTCTACAAAAGTTGATTCATTTGAATATCTGTTTTAATTCATTTATTCAGTCAACAAATATTAGCTGAATACCTACTATGTGCCAGGCCCTATTCTAAGTCTCGGGGTAAGGCATGAGCAAAACCAAGTCTCTGCCCTCATGGAACTTGCAGTCTGGCGAGGCACAGATAATAAATTAGTCAACACATAGGTATCCTATCATCACATGGTGATAATTATTAGAAGGAAAATTAAAGCGGGATGAGGGGATAAAGCAAATTTTATGTCAAGTCAGGGGCAGCCTCTCTTAGCTGGTGATGTGTGACAAGAGACATCAGTGTAGTGAAAAGGTAAACCATGCAAAGGTCCAAGTCAAGAACATTCCAGAACATGAGAGCAGCAAATCTGAAGGTCCTGAGGCAAGAATATGTTTGGCGTGTTCTGACAAGGACAAGAGCGTGCCCAGAGCAGGATGTTCAAAGAAGTGAGACATGAGGCCTGAGAAGTAGCCAGAATAACAAACATATTGGCCCATGATTCAGATTTTGGATTTGTTCTGAAAGTGATTGGAACCCATTGAAAAAGGTTCACATGATGTGATTCACAGTCTAAAAAGCCCTCTGCTTGCTCCATCTGTGTATAAGTTAAAACTGTCCCCCCTTGATTCCTGATGACCAGTTGACATGGCCTCCTGAAAAGTCCCAAGTCTTCTTATTTTGGACAAGTTGAACTTGGCCTTAAGTGCAGACACTGGGAGAACTCAGTACGATTCCAGTTCTTTGCCTTTAGTGTTGTTCTCTTTTCATCTTCCTTCCTGGGACACATGATCCAAGTCCCCTCATCCGCAGCTGGCTACTTAGCTTTAAGGACACACACCCCTTGCACAACACCAGTGGTTCTTGTCCCTAAGCCTGTCGGGTGGATGGCTATTGTCCCTACATCATTGTTAAAACCTGGTGGCATTTCATTACTTGGGCTCTCCAAAAGAATTACTGACCCAATCAATGGTGACGTCCCTGATGCTCAGAGACTTGTCCTATTGCCTTGCTCTGACATGTCTGGTGTCAAAATTCCCTCAGTGATTGTGGCAAAAGCCCCTTTTTCTTTTTCTCCAAAAAGATAAGCACATACCTGGATAGGCTTATAACATAACTTAGAACCTAGAGTCCTCAAATTACCACATTGTTCCAGGAATAGCTTTCATTCTGGTTTTTCTTTTTTTCCCTGTCTCAGAGAAAAACCGAGAAATGAAGTTTCTTACCAACCAAATGGTAGAACCAGATTTAGAATTGAGAAAGAGCTATTTGTGAAAAGTATGAATCTATGTCATTATACGTGGCTTTGTGGCTAAAGATATACTAATTTGCCATTTAAAATTTCCCCTTCCTCAGTGCCAAGACTCTCAACTTTGCTGACATTTATTCAGATCCTATTTTTGCTTATCGTTTTTTAAATAAACTCTACACCCAGTGTGGGACTTGAACTCACAACCCCAAGATCAAAAGTCACGTGTTCTACCGACTGAGCCAGCCAGGTGCCCCTTAGATCCTATTTTTAAAAAGATTTTATTTATTTATAGATCCTATTTTTAAAAGGAAGCTTCCCCCTACCGCTTTTATTTGAAAATATATTTAAAACCTGCAACTCCTCGGGAAAAATATGGAGAAGGCTTTACTTTTGTTGCAGGCATTAGACAACTAAATAACCAAGACTGGCATTAGCTTGAACTTTACCTTGGAATGTGTCCACGAGGAGGAAAGAAAGCCACACTAATCTTGACTTTCTCTCCTCCAGCTTTTTGTATCAAAGACCCTCTGACACAAGTAAATGAAAGCTTTTCCATACTTACAGCAGCGATGGTCCATCTCGAACTTCTGCACACTCAGAATGGAGATTTTGCCCCGATTCCTGACTCCTCTTCGTCCATTTTTTTCAGTCACTGTTTTACTTCATTTGGATTCCTTATCATTCAAACCACATTATTTGGGAGGATGAACTATGGGTTGAATCAGACTGATTGTCAGTTCTGATTTGGGAGGAAGGTTTATGAGACTCAACAGTGCTCTCTAGCTCATTGTTCAGTATTCCAAGAAATATCACTGCTCTGATTCTCAAGGTTTTCAAAATCTGACAAAGAATGTTGGACAGCTAATACATTTCAGCCATGTTATTTCAGAGCATGTCTCTTTAGAGATTGGTGGATGCCCCCCACCATTCCCCAAAGCTGACTTTGGCTATAATAAGGTTTATTTAAGTAAAATAAAGTCAGCTAACTGAAGATTAGCCTCCACATGCCTTTCCTATAATGCAAAGTCTACAGTCACCCCAAAGTCAAAATTTGGCAAACTTTGCAATGTACGGTGTCATACCACTGACTTTTATTATTTTGGAAAGGGAATAAGCATGAGCCAGGTGCACAAAGAGAACTCTCTCTCTCTCTGCTCAGAAATTTTCTCCCAGGCAATCTAGAGATGGATTTAATATGTTCATCTTAAAATGAATATCCTGTGGATAAGTTAAATATATTGCCTTTGATTTTAGGGAGCAAGCGGGTTGTTAGGGGTTAGAGCTGAGATTAGCACAATTTTTCTGTAACGATCCAGATAGTAAATATTTCAGTCTTTGTGGGCCAGATGGTCTCTGCTACAACTACTTAATTCTGCTTGTTGTGGTGTGAAAGCAGTCATAACACATAGCTGAATGGGCATGGCTGTGTTCCAATAAAACTTTATTTACAAAAACAAAGTGGTCTGAGTTTGGCTCCTGTTCCATAGTTTGTTGACCCCTAGATGATAAGGCTTAATTAGAGTAGAGCATAGGTTTCTTGGCAGAATTATTTCAACACAGCTAGGGACATCATGAAATTATTGGACAACTAAGAGAATGCCTTGAGGTCGGGTGGCTACTTTATAATTTTGCCATCGATCTACTCAGAGTCACCTCATCTGCTCCTTTTAGGCTGGAGGCTGAAACAGTAGAAACTGTGGATATTTCTTTTCATGATCTTGTTCTCATCATTCCCTTAGAAATAACAAGACCTGACATTTTTATACATTGGATTTCCTAGATGTCTTGCCGACAGCACATTTCATAAAGCACCCACTGACCCTAAAAAAGATTTTTATGGGAGCAATTTAAAGTCAAATAAATAGAATTCATTTCAATGCATCTCACTCCAGTGTATAATTTTGCACTTGGCCAAACATCACGTTCCATTGTCAAGCCTTTTCGAACTCATGTAAATAGTTTGGCGCACGTACGAAGACATGTATTTGTTTATTACTTTATATTATAATAACCGTGTATAACTATTCTGTTTTTCCACTGGGGCCTAGGGGGACTATCCTTCAATGAGCACTCTCACATCTGTTTTCTCATTTAATAAAATTTAATTATTTTTGCAGATGAATCATAGGGAAGATAAAGTTACTTGCCCAAGGTCACCCAGCTAGTTAAGAGTGCAGCCAAGCTTCCAAAACAGGTCTGTTTGACTACAGAGGTTATGTGTTTTCCACTACATCACAATTGCCTACAGGAAGCTACTTGTAGTTCTTGGCGGGCTTTATCTTTTTTTTTTTTTTTTTTAGATCCAAGCTATTTTCAAGTAAATCAAAGGAGAACTGAGTAACACAGTATTTAGTTCTTCTCATATATTTTGGAAGTACATATTTTCAAAAGGAGATATGGTGGATGCTTTTGTTTAAACAACCATGGTTCTATGACTAGAATATTTCCAAATAAGGGTGACTTCCAAAAATTATTTGCTTTCTTGGCAGTCTTCATACATTCTTTGTGAATGCAACTAGATTTCCCATCTTCCCTTGTTTAGGAAAGAATCATATGTTAATAACATTTTTTGAAAGGTGTGGCTTGGTGATATTCTTTTCAGATTTGAAATAGCTGAACTTCCTGGCATCATAAGTTCAAATCATGGAGAAGCCAGCTCATAATAAGTTCAACGTTCTGAAACTGATTTTTGTTTGGGTATAGCTTTGTGTAGCCCTGAATGTGCATATGGGTTAGGGGTAAAAGTTACTGCCAGAATCATAAGATACAGTTATTTAAGCCTTTTCATCAGATATGGGATAGATTCCCTTCTGTTGGAATTTTCCTTTTTTTCCCTCTCTTTCTCTTGGGCAGAGCAGAAAACACTACAGTGAATCACTGCATGATTTAAAAAAAAAAAAGGTGGGGCTGGGAGAATTGACCCATAAAATGGCTATAGCCTATATGACTCTCAGACCTCAATCAAAATATTGTTGCGCAAAAATATAACTACTTTCCCTCACATCTGTATTTCAGACATTGAGCATCAAGGGCTCAATGATAGGGGGCTTTTGGGAAAAAAAAACCCACTAACTTCAATCCTCCTTAGTATATTCTCAAGGTTGTCAGTATCACATTGTCAACCTCTTAAATGGTGCAAAGGTGTTGGGGGGTAATCCGGGAAATAGCAGTGATGAGATGAAAGGACGGGCATGTAGTTATCCATCAGAGGTCGGTATAGGTTACTGCTAAGATGTCCACTCTCCTGGTCCACGTGGTTTCTTTGAGTCAGAGGTCTTTGGCTGCCTTCCTATTGCCCTTGGGGCCCAGAAAACTTTGCCATCTTCATATGTAGACCCGTGTGGAGAGAACAGCTCACAGCCATTGTTTTCTAGGGTCTGGATGCTTCCTGGCTACAAGTGCTATGAAATGAAGTAAAAGGTCCTTGGTTGTCTTGAAGAATCTCTTATGTTTCGACTTCATTCCTCTCCCCCAGCTTTGAAGAATCCATTTCTAGTGTGAAGAAAAGCCTTCTCCCTTTCTCTGTTTTATGAGCTTAGACTTTCTTCCTCTATGAGCTTAGACTTTTTGAATCCCTGAACTTGCAAGCTCCTTCTGTTTTTTGCTGAGGTGCCCTCCCTCTTTCCCTTCAGGCAATATGAATAGAGCCAGCTATCTGCTTGGATGGAGGGAAGAGGAGGGGGCAAATATACTGAGAACAGAGAGTTGAAATCTCAAAATACCTGCCCACCTTATTCATTACAACCAATAAATTGCTTTTCTGTGAAGTTTTCCCAGGACTTGGCACACTTTGGTTTGGGGTATGGAAAGAACAGTGATATGGTGACTTTCATAAAAGCCAAGTCCTTAAAAGCCTCCCACTGTTCTCATGTGTGGCCATGGTGCTGAACAAAGAGATGCTCTCGTGCGTTTCGACTTCTTTTAAGGAAAAAAAAACTGTATGGTGACTAACATAATAAAAAAATTTTAAAAATACTTTAAGTATTTGAGAGAGAGAAAGAAAGCACAAACAGAGGGGGAGGGGCAGAAGGGGAAGGGAAGCAGACTGCCCACTGAGCAGGGAGCCTTAGTCGGGGCTCGATCCCAAGACCCTGAGATCATGACCTGAGCTGAAGGCAGATGCTCATTGACTGAATCACACAGGCGCTCCTTAACTTTTCCTTCTCAGCATAGAAGAGCTTTCTGGAAGCTGTCTTTGCTTACCAACCTCAGCAGCTGGGCTGTCCTCCCTCTGGGCTCTCCTTAAGCTCCCCTTCCTATTGCTCCCTCCTGGCAGGTCCACAGCTCTAGGGAGCAACCAGCTTTCCCTGAGGTCTGCTGTGCGACTAAGGGCCATGTCAACATGAGCTACAGAATCAATCGTTTTCAGATGGATTTGGGGTTTTCTAATTATCATTGATACTGATTACAGAACAGCTGATTGGGCCACAACAAAGTAAATAATTTTCAGTCATAAGACCACCAAAACAGCCACACATGTTGTACTGAAAGAAATGTAGCTCAGAAACCGAGACTCAGGAAAGTTAAAGGGCTGGTCTAGGTTCAAACAGCAAGTTCATGAATGTGATTAAAAGCCACCCCTGAGGACCTTGTTAAGGGCAGAGTTGTGATCACATACAAATACATTGCAAAAGACTCTCCCGCTGTTTGATGACTCTAATAAAACCACAGCAGTGGCTGATAAGACACCACCATATAACAATTATCTGCATGGGTTCTAGACCCTGACCCCTGAGTTCCTAAGCTAGTGTCACCACTTAGAAACTATGAAATTGGGCCTTGTTACTTTTCCTCTCTGTGCCTCAGGGTCCTCATCTGTAAGGTGGGAATAATAATAGCACCTGCTTCATGGCTTGTTAGAAGTTTGAATGAATTAATACATGTAAAAGCACTGAGAATAACGTTTGCCTCATTGTGGGAATTTATATTATTTATTATGAAATTACCATGACTTCAGAATCATATCTCAGTGATGCATCCAGAGAAGATAAATATGCATGTCTAGATTGAAGGATATCAGAACAAAGTCTGTAATCACCGCGGAACTGGGGTAATCACTTACTCATTTGTTAAACATCCAGGGAAATCACGGGTTCATTAGATGCTGTAACAATTTTAATAGCGGTGTGTCTGAAAGCTGTAATGTGACTTGGAGACTTTGTTTTTAATAATATATGATTATAATGTGTTTGAAAATGCTTGTCTTTCATAATGTGTTAAGAGTAAAATGAAGGAAGGGACATAAATACTATAACTAGCAACTGAAAACTAAAAATGAAAGCAATAAAAAAATTAAAAAAATAAAAATGAAAGCAATAATAAAATACCATGATTCCTCTCTACGGTCAATAACCAAAACATTTTTAAGTGTTGCTGAATATGGTTTGAAATGCTATCCTAAGGGTGCGTGGGTGACACGGTCAGTTGGGCGACTTGGTTTCGGCTCAGGTGGTGATCTCGTGGGTCGTGAGATCGAGCTCCATGATGGGCTCCACACTCAGCACAGAGTCTGCTTGAATTACTCTTTCCCTCTCCATCTGCTCCTCCCCCCGCCCCATGCACTCTCTCTCAAAAATAAATAAATAAAATCTTTTTAAAAAATAAAATAAATAAATAAATCTTAAAAAGAAAAAGGAATGCTATTCTAATACCTGGCTGCAGTTTGGAGAGTTAACTTGAAAAAAATATTCCAGGAAACAATATTTCTCAAAATGTTGGAAATCGTCTCTTTGACATCCTAATTCCGATTCTAAAGTTTATCTTAAGAAAACAAATATGTAACCAAAATTAATATGTATCTATATAAATTCTGTTATAAGTTTAAATTAGGAATTAGAGGTAACCTAAAAGCTCAATAATTGTTGTTGTATCTAGTAGAACCCTGACTAGAGTAGGTTATTTAAATAGGGTTTTATTTTTTTCTCATCTAACAAAAAAATGTGGAGATAGAATGTCCAAAGCTTGTGCCTTGTCTCCACAACATCATCAATGTCCCAGGCTCCTTCTGTCTTTACATTTACCATCCTTGGCCTGTGGCTTTTGTCCTTATGCTTGTCACCTCAAGGTCACAAGATGGCTGCTCCATATCCAGCCTCACATGCTTGCTCCAGGTCAGAAAAAAAAAAAGAAATAGCACGAAGAACCTGCTGCTGAAGCAAGTCAAATGTTGCCAAAGATCTCCAGTAAATTCTCCCTTACATCTCATTCATTTAGAACTATGACACACGATCACTCCTAACTTCAAAGAGCACTGGGAAACACTAGTTTTTTAGCTAAGAACATTGCTCTACTGGACAGAATTAGATTTCTTCAGTAAGGAAGAGGGAGAAAATGCATGCTAGACTACTAATAGGATTTCTTATATCTGGTGTTATTATAGTTCCAAAAAAAAGTGTAACACAAACAGCTATCCCTTTATTCTCTTGCCTAGATAAAAGGCCTCAGCACTATATACCAAAATGTTGACAATGTTCATATTTTAGAGGTAGGATTCCATGTGTTCTTAATCTTACTTACAATTTTCTGTACAGGTTGACTTGCAATGGCTTGACTTATGGTTTCTCTACTTTACGGTGGTGCAAAAGCGTTAAACATTCAATGGAAACCATATTTGGAGTTTTGACTTTTAATCTTGTCTAGCAATATGCAGTACAATCCTCTCTTGTGATGTGGGGCAGTGGCAGCTCCCAGTCAGTCACTGATCTCAAGAGTAAACATCTGATACCCTTACACCCGTTCTGTACCCATATAACCTTCCTGCTTTTCACTTTTGCTACGGTATTCAATGATTTACATGAAATAGTCAACATTGTTATATAACGGGCTTTACATTAGACGATTTTGCCCGACTGTAGGCTGATGGAAGTGTTCTGAGCACATACAAGGTAGGTGTGGCTCAGCTATAACGTTGGGTAGGTTAGGTGCATTAAATGTGTTTTTGATAACATTACATTACATTAAATGTGTTTTCGATTTATGATAGTTTCATCTTTTGATGGGATTGTTGGAACATAACCCCATTGTAAGTCGATGAAGACCCTATTCTGCAAGTTTTCTATAGTAAACATATCCTACTCTCATAATCAGATAAAAAGCAATCTTTAAACAAAAATTTACATATATTTCATTTCTACTGTGTTTATGATAGCCAACATCGGACAAACAACTTATATATTAATCAGTTGAGGACTAGCTAAAGAATTATGGTATGTTCATACAATGTGACGTCATAAAAGCTAAAAAATTGAAATACATTTAAGTATACTGATGTGGAAAAGGCTCATGACATGAGACTTTAAAAAGTAAATTTCAGAACACTACAATCCCATTTGTTTTTCTAAAATACAGAGAAATCTGGACAAGGCAGAGATATCCTTAGAAACACTGAAGAGGCTCTCCAAGGCTATTCCCCAGCTATTAAGTTTTCTTGGGGAACAGTATTGAGGGAAGAAAGTATTCTTTATTGTTTTCTAAATGAATACTTTTTGTATTTGAACTCCTTTTTACCACAAGAACATAATGTTTTATTACTCAGTCTAAATATATGAAAAATGAACAAAATAATTAAATTAGTCCACTAAAGGGTTGTGGTCTCTAAGGTCCAAACTTCTGGTTTGGGGACAGGAACTTTTGTTCCTTTTGGGTTGAGTGAAGTATGAGATGTTGCCTTCCACAGCTTCAGAAATTAGCTGTTGAATTATTGAGTGGATAGGTCACATGGCTATCAGTGAGGAAAGGGGTCCGAGAGCCCCCAGAACCGGAAGGGTGTTAGCAGACCAAGAGATGGATTGCATTCTAGAAGGCACCTCCAAGCTTTAAACATTAGTAAGGCAAGATTTCAGGACAGAACAGTCAGATCCTTCAGTTGGTGGTCTTGGATTTCACATGATTATTTGCTTCAGTTCTCAATTGCCAAAATGCTCCTATTGTGGTTCTACGAGCTGTTTACAGCCTTCTTACAGGCTCCTTTCCTGGGAGATAAAGATAAAGTCGGTGGCAGGTGACATCTTGGAGCACACCGCACATGGTCCCTGTTCTCTTTTTGCAATCAGAAGGGCCATGATTACCCCTGGGAATTACTTCAGCCTTAATGTACCCAGCATGCAAAGGGCTTATGGTAAGAGACAAATAGGACTGTGCTTCCAAAATGAATTTATTTCCACTTGTGTTGTTAAAATATGCCGAAAACGCCTAAGAACGTGAGACAACATTTTATGTATAAAAGCTCCTGTTGGGAGTGGTTGTAGAAAAAAAATGTTTCAACTCAAAACACTGAACTTTTAGCATTTCTGTCAAACTAGCCCCCCACCCCCCCAGCCCCGCCGCTGCCTTTTGTAAGGCAACAAAGTAAAAACAAGCAGCTTCTACTCCCAAGACTGCACATTCTCCTTTTGGCAGCTCTGCGTGCACTTTTGATTTATATGGTTTGTTTAATTAAAAGTATGCAGAATTTTCTTTCTCAAATTCTTTCCCACATTCTTTGATTCCCAGTGTCTAGGCTTCAAGGATTTTTCCATCTGCTTCTTCTAATCACCCAGAGAAATAGGCTTGCCTAACTTCTCTCTTTTTCCTGTTGTGGAGCCCACAATGTGAGAGTGAGAAAGTCTATTACTTGTTTCAGTTTCTGTTTTCTTCTCTGGCCACTTTAGAATCAGATAATTAACAAATATATATGTGAAGTGCTAATGAGAAGTCATTAAAGATGCGGGCAACGAGTGTAAAGGGTTCTAATATTACATTTGTACCCATTGTTTTGGATCTTATCTTGAGGGTTCTGGGGTTCTAGTTAATACTGAAATAGCTTGCCTTTAAAGATTGATTGATTGATTTTTTCCCCAATTACACATTTTATTAGTGGGCAGTTTGAAGTATTACATAAATATCTTCTCAGGGTATTTTCTTTTTTTATATAATTTTTTTATTGTTAACATATAATGTATTATTAGCCCCAGGGGTACAGGTCTGTGAATCGCCAGGTTTACACACTTCACAGCACTCACCATAGCATATAGATTGATTTTAGAGAGAGCACGCACATAGGGGGAGGGGCAGAAGGAGAGGGAGAAGGAGTCTTAAGCAGGCTCTGTGCCAAGTGCAGAGCCCCACACGCAGCTGGATCTCACAACCCTGAGATCACGACCTCATCTGAAACCATGAGCTGGAGAGACAACGGAATGTGGCACCCAGGCACCCAAAAATGGCTTGCCTTTACATTCAATAGTAAGAATGAAAAATTCACAGCATGGGGGTGGGGAAACACCAGCAATGGTTGGTGCTTCTCTTTCCCTCTTGCAGACTATGCCAAGGGATCTGTCATTCTTTTAGGACCACCTCAGAAGGGGTCATCCAAGTGGTCATCTGTGGGGTCATCCTAGTGGAGGTTTTCTACTGCTATCATCCCACATGGTCACACACTCTGTCTTCAAGGCCACCGTCTAGACCCACAAGGTCCACTTTCTGGAAGAAAGGGTCTTCCCCTGTAGGGCAGACCATTATCCATGAGAATAAGGTCGGGAAGGGCTTCTACTGCTAGGGGCCTCTGAGAAAAGGCCTAAACCTGGGGTTCAGGTCCTGCACTTCCCAGAAGCTGAGGTGCCCTTCATCGTCTGCTAGACCTCTGGGAGTGGGGGGTGGGTAGTGATTGGGGACATCCTGAGGCATCTGTAGGGGGCAGGCACTTCCTTGAGGGACCCACCACATCTGCTCCCAATCCAGGATGTGGATACTGCTCTGTGGTGATCCTCATTTCCCCACCGCCTGAGCAGGAGCTTTTCGAAACTTCCAGGCAGGATGCGTCCTTCCACAACATTCACATCTTAAAGTACAGTAGCCTCCCCCTTGTCTTCAAGGGAATACATTCCAAGACCCCCTGTGGATACCTGAAACCCGGGATATACCTAACTCTATATAGCCTTTGTTTTTTCTCATACATACCTATCCTGAAGTCATTATCCTTTGTGACTCTCCTTAAGTCATTGTTTTATTCTCACAATTTTCTTAATTTATATTCTTTTAATTTATAAATTAGGCACAGAAGAGATTAAGAACCATAATAATAAATGGGACAGTTAATATACTGTAGTAAAAGTTATGCAAATGTAGTCTGTCTCTCAAAATATCTTACTGGACTGTACTCACTCCTCTGGGGATGATGTGAGATGATAAAATGCCTACCCGATGCGATGAAGAGGTGGGAAGAACGTAGGTGTGATGATGTAGCATTAGGCTACTAGTGTGACCTACTGATGCTACAATGGAAGGAGCTTCTGCTTCCAGATTACAGCTGATGACAGATGACTGAAGCCATGGGAAATGACACCAGGACTGAGGGGTGACTGCTTGAAGGGCTCCCGTTCCCTGGACCTGATGGAGAGGACAGTGGACATCTTGAGTGTGCAGCCCTGCAGGAGACCAGCCTTTCCCACCAGCATGGCCGTGGATGTCAGGACCTCACTGCGGGCCAACACTGACCCTGGACACAGGCCATCTGGTCATCTCAGACCTCAGATCCTGGTTGCGTGACCTCAGCTACTCAAGGGGACTCCATGCTAGTCCCCTTCATCTAAAATGGGAAACTGCTTCTTTCAGGAGGGAGGCACTTTTTAAGGCTTGAATGAAATAAAAGTTAATTTATAAAGTTAAAAAGAATTTAATGTATTTTAGTAAAATCAGCCTCACTACCTTTTAAAAAATTATTTCGTGAAACTTTTCACCCATTGAAAACTAGCAATCTGTATTTTACGCTTCCTGAAAGGACAGCTCTCTGAATGCTTTCAGGGGTTGTCAAACAAATAGACTTAAGAGATGAATTTATGGCAGCGTGCAGGAAATGGGACAAGCCAAGCCATGAAATTGCGTCCTGTGTCGTTTGGGATGCCAGGATGTCTGACTTGCTTACAACTGTTCTGGTAAGCTCTCTTTGGTACTAGTTGAATAACCATTGCTCTTCTTGCTCTCTGTTGATTTCTGACATCTTTGAACAATTATCATTTTCAGAGTTTTGGAAAAAAGGGGAAAATGCCTTGGCTCCATATCTGTCCCTTTCAGAGCACTGAACATGTGATTGGAGAGTCTTGGTTCTCCTTTTCCTCCTGAGGACATAGGTATTGAAAAGAGAATTGGCTCAAGCTCACTGGTCTTACCCATCTGATATACGGTTGCTAATATGATATGATTGGCCAGACATTTGGGGTATAATGTTGTGGCGGTGTGGCCACAGAATTTTAATTTCTTCCACAGGCTCTTTTGCTATTTTATTACTTTTCCCACTTGGGTCCATTTTTTTTTTTATTTGTAAGAAAAAAAGTTACAGTCAGATTATAGCCCTATGGCAGTGCCACATCAGCCATTTTGTGTTCAATTTTCATTTTTGACTGTCATGAAGTCTAAGATTTAAAGCACTGATATGAATCATTCCAAGATGTTCTGCCCCTTAAGACGACATAATAGCCAGACCTTCAGGTTCCCAGTCCGGTTATTAACGTAATTCAACCAGCCAACCCGGCAGGCAGCGATCCAGTCCATTGCTCAGCCACTGAACCCCAACAAAAAGCTCATTTCTTCAGTTATAGCAACCTTGTTTAAAGCTTTATAATTTGCGTAATGCTCTTTTAACAGACTAGTTTTCCAGAGGGCATCTGGAAAGTGTGTCTGGAAAATGGAGATGCTATGGAAAACAGAAATAAACCTAGGGAAAAGGGGGATCATCTTCAGATGTGTTCACCATGTTTCCCTCTAGATCTGTTTTTAGCATTTGACTACGGTCCGTTCAAGTCTACAGGCCATCATCATTCCTTCCATTCATCTCAGAGCAATTCATCATCATCTCCAAAGTGTGTTTTGATTTATCCGGCGTATGGAAAGGATACACCCAGGGTTGGAGGTGAAATATTATCAGAGACCAGGGCTTAAAATGAAACTCTTGGCTTTGTTTAGAGATGCTTCCCAAGTTCGATCCAGGCTTCTGCCCTATGCCATTCTGTTCCTTTTATACAAAAACATGCCCTGATTCCCTTGCACAACCGATTAATTCTTCAAAGGCCTCTGAGATTCAAATCAAGTGTCACATCTCCTAGAATGTCTTTCTTGACCTCTCCGCCTAGATAATAAGTGATATAATAACTCCTATTTTTTTAGTACTTCCTGTTAGCCAGAAAATGTCCTGTTTTGGGGGGAGGCTAGGGGGAAGGCAGAGGGAGAGGAAGAGAGAATCTTAAGCAGGCTCCACACCCAGCATGGAGCCTGACGCAGGGCTCCATCTCATAAGCCTGAGATCGCAACCTGAGCCAAAATCAAGAGCCAGATGCTTAACCACCTGAGCCACCCAGGCACCCCCAGAAAATGTACTGCTTTGAAGTCATTATCTTTCATGACTCTCCTTAAGTCATTATTTTATTCTCACAACTACATTATGAGACAGATATTAATGAAATCAATCCAAGAGGGAACTGTGGCTTAAAAATATTAAGCGACTTTCATACATGGTAGAGGCAACCAAGTTCTGTGGTCTGTACTTTAAGCTTCTATAGTATTGTTTTCTAAAGTGTGGCTCATGAAGCACTGATGCTATGGGAGATGATTTGAGATGGTGTAGGACCTTTTATATGAATACTTTTCTATTTATTCATTTTTGTGAAACATACAGAGAATAAGAAAATAGATCAATTCTCAGCATTTTGCTAAAGTTGCTTCATTTTTTAAATTTATTTTTAAAGATTAAAAAAAATTCTTAAAGTAATCTCTGCACCCAACATGGGGCTTGAACCTGCAACTCCAAGATCAAGACTTGCATGTTGTACTGACTGAGCCAGCCAGGTACCCCACTTCATATTTCTATTTAAAGGAATAAAACATTATATATCCAGTTGGAGATCTCTTTGTCGATCTCCCCCAGATCTAATTCCTTTTCAACCCTTCTTAGAGGTAGCCACTGTCCTGAATTGAGTGGACATCATTCCTTTACAAGCTTTTAAACTACTGGCAGGTATGTATTTTTTTTTAAAGATTTTATTTATTTATTTGACAGACAGAGATCATAAGTAGGCAGAGAGGCAGGCAGAGAGAGAGGGGGAAGCAGGCTCCCTGCCGAGCAGAGAGTCCGATGCGGGGCTCCATCCCAGGACCCCAGGATCATGACCTGAGCCAAAGGCAGAGGCTTTAACCCACTGAGCCACCCAGGTGCCCCTGCCAGGTATGTATTTTTAATATACAAGGTGTAGCATTCTTTTGATTGTCTTCAGACTTTATATAAATAGCATACCATATGTGTTATTTTGCAACTTGTTTTGTTCACTCCCCATTTTGTTATTGATACTTATTTGATACACACATTTCAAATGCTATGGACCATTCCAACTATATCAATATGTCAGATTTATTTAGACATTTTTCTCTTGACTCACATATAAATTGTTCCCACTGTTTGATATTACAAATGATACTGCACTTAGCATTCTCAGGCATGGATGTCTCCTTGTGTACACGTGCTAGATTTTCTTTAGGATACAAATCAAGAAGCAGAACTGCCTGGCCATCTTCAAATTTACAAAACATTACCAAGCGGCTCTCCAAAATTTATCAATTTACACACACACCAGCAGTTTTTAAGAGCTTCCTTTTCTCAAAATCATTTCTTAGTTTTTCCTAACCTTGTGAGTAGGAAATGTTATTTCATGGGGCTTTTTACTTGCATTTCCTGATATTAGGTTGAAGGTTGAAGGAAGGTTGAAGGTTGAAGATCTTCTCATAAGCTTATTGTCCACTTGGATTTCTTCAGTTTTAAGTTGCCCATTTTTCCCTTTAAAAATTATTTAGGGGTGCCTTGGTGGCTCAGTTGTTGAGTGTCTGCCTTCGGCTCGGGTCATGGTCCCGGAGTTCTGGGATCGAGCCCTGCATCGGGCTCCCTGCTCGGTGGAAGCCTGCTTCCGCCTCTCTCACTCACCCTGCTTGTGTTCCCTCTCTCGCTGTGTCTCTCTCTGTCAAATAAATAAATAAAATCTTTTAAAAAATTTTTAAAAAAGATTAAAAAAATTATTTAAAAAGTTATATCCAGTAAAATCCATTCTTTCTGATGTACAGTTTTATGAGTTTTGACAAATGCATGGAATTACATAATCCCCACCAAAAACAAGATACAGGACAGGATGCCCCTTTGTAGTCAATCTCTCTCTGTCCAGGGTCCCTAGAAACTGATTTTCCATACCAAGAGTTTGGTCTTAGTCCAAATGTCTTATCAGTGGAACTATACAGTATGTATAGTTTCAATGTTTGGGTTCTTTGGCTGAGCATAATGGGTTTAAGATTCCTCCATGGGATGCATTTCAATAGTTCTTTTTTGGTGCCGAGTGACATTCCATTGTATGGATCTATGGCACTGTGTTTATTTACCAGTTGAAGGATTGTTTCTAAATTTTGGTAATTATGAATGAAGCTGCTATGAAAGATTGCATATAGGTTTTTGTGAAGCATAGGTCTTTATTTCTTGTGGGGGAATACCCAGGAGGAGGATTGCTGGATCGCATGGTGGGTATATGTTTAACTTTTTTTTTTTTAAAGATTATTTATTTATTTATTTATTTATTTGACAGACAGAGATCACAAGTAGGCAGAGAGGCAGGCAGAGAGTGGAGGAAGCAGGCTGTCCGCAGAGCAGAGAGCCCGATGCGGGGCTCGATCCCAGGACCCTGGGATCACGACCCGAGCCGAAGGCAGCGCCTTTAACCCACTGAGCCACCCAGTCGCCCCTATGTTTAACTTTATAGGAAACTGTCAAGCTGTTTTCCAGAGTGGTGGTGTCATTTTGCATTCCCCCCAGCAATGTATGAAAGTTCTAGTGGCTCAACAGTCTTACCGGCACTTGGTATTATCAGAGGTTATTTTTTTAGTTTGGTCATTAGTATATAGAAACAACTCATTGTGGTTTTAATTTGTATTTAACTAATTACTAATGTTCAGCATTTTTTCATGGGCACATTTGCCATCCATGCATCTTCCTGGGTGAAGTATCCATTCAAATCTTGTCCAATTTTTAATTTGGGTCATGTGTTTCCTTATTACTGATAAAATAATAATCGTTAATACAAGTCCTTTATTAGAAATGTGATTTGCAAATATTTTCTCCAAGTCTGTTGCCTTTTTCCCTCATTACCTTAATAGTCATTCAAAGGACAGAAATCTTAAATTTTGATGGCATTCAATTTGTCAATATTTTCTTTTATGGATGGTACTTTCGGTGTCACATCTAAGCAAACTTTGCCTAATCCAAGGTTAAGAATATTTTCTCCAATCCTTTCTTCTAGAATTTTACTGTCTTAGGATTTATATTTAGGTCTGGGTTTCATTTGAGCTCATTTTTATATAGGATGAAATATTTTTTTAAAAGATTTATTTATTTATTTGAGATAGAGAAACATCAGAGTGAGAGAAAGCATGAGCGGGGGGCAGAGAGAGAGAAGCAGGCCTCCCACCAAAGAGGGAGCCTGAGGCAGGGCTGGACATAGTCAGCTGCTTAACCAACTGAGCCACTCAGGTGGTCCTCTCATATTCAATATTTTTCAAAGATTTTATTTACTTATTTGAGAGAGAAGGAGGGAGAGAGAGAGAGAACGTGCATGCGAGTTGGGGGAGGAGCTGAGGGAGAGGGGCAAGCAGACTCTGCGCTGAGTGTAGACCCCATTTCAGGGTTCAGTGGGGGACCTGATGGAGGACCCAACCTTAAGACCCTGAGGTCATGACCCAAGTCAAATTCAAGAATCTGAAACTTAACCGAATGAGCCACCCAGGTGCCCCACTCTCATATTCAATTCTTTAATGATTATCAGTGTACTTAGGTTTTCTATTTTCTTTTTGATCAATTTTGGTTGGTAATTAATTAATTTATTTTTATCCTCACAACCTACTCTTTTTCTCTCCACCTGATAAATAACAAATTAATAAACGTGTGTGTGTTTTTTCATTTGTTTGTGTTATTGTGAGATATGCAACATTTTTATATGCATGTATTTTAATCTAAGGAAATGGTATCCTATCATGTGTTGTATTTCATTCTGGTCCCTACTTTTCTAGTCAGCAACGTATTTCTTAGATCTATTCAAGTTGCCGTGAGTGAATCTAGTTCATTGCTTTTTTAAAAATTTTATTTATTTGCCACAGAGAGAGAGAGAGATCACAAGCAGGCAGAGAGGCAGGCAGAGAGAGAGGAATGGAAGCAGGCTCCCCGCTGAGCAGAAAGCCCGATGCGGGGCTCGATTCCAGGACCCTGGGATCATGACCTGAGCCAAAGGCAGAGGCTTAATCCACTGAGCCACCCAGGTGCCCCTAGTTCATTGCTTTTAATTACTGTATCAGAACCCCACGGTTTATATCTACCACATTTAACCTATCTGCTTCTGTAATGAAGAGCCCTATGGTTACATTCATCGTCCTGTTTCTATAAACAGTTCTGAAGTGAATGTTTTGTCTCCTCTTCCACCAATAGATTGTTTTCCTATCACCACATGCCTACATTTGGTATTTTATATCTTTTTAAAATGTGCCCAGTCTAATAAGTGTCAAGTGAGAGCTCCATTTTAATTTGCACATCTCTGATTTTCAGTGATTTTAAACATCTTGTCCTATACTTGCTAGTTTTTTAGTTTTTTTCTATAAATTGCCTGTTCATGTTCTTTACACATTTTCTTTTGGGTTTTGTGGTGTCATCTTTGTGATCTCAGAAAGCCCTTTTGCATTCTAGACGTTAATTCTGTATTTGTTTTTGAAAGTTTCTCCTCCCATAATTCCATTATCTAATAATTTTGCCAGTGATGTCCTTTGTTGAACAGAACTCCTTCATTGTGATGTATCAAACTAAGCAATGCTTTTCTTTAAAGTTTGTACTTTTCAAGTTTTTAGAAGAAGTTCTTCCCTATCATGAGGTCACAAACATATTCTCTTACATTAACATCATTGTTTTACTATTACTATTTGGATCTTTGTTACAATAAGTGTGTCTTTGTGGAGTTAGATAGGGTCTCAATTGTATTTTTCTTCAAATAAATTTTTCTTCAAAAGCTGGTTCCCCCAAAAATCTTTTTCCTTCATTGATTTGTTTTGCTACTCTATTCCAT
Organism: Taxidea taxus jeffersonii; assembly: GCA_003697995.1. Lineage (NCBI taxonomy): Eukaryota > Metazoa > Chordata > Mammalia > Carnivora > Mustelidae > Taxidea > Taxidea taxus. The sequence continues at coordinate 35,530 of ML104204.1, forward strand.
ATTATTATTGAGGCAATTCTTCTCACTTCCTTTATAAGGTTTACTTAGCCATTCATAGGCATTTGTCAATATAAATTTTAGTTAAATTTGTTGTTTTCAAACAATCCAGCTGGAATTTTGATTGGTATTGTGTTAAATAGATTAAACTGGGGAGAACTAACATCTTTTTTTTTTGAGAACTAGCATCTTTATAATAATTTGTCCCATCAAAGAACGTGGACTATTTTTTTCATTTATTTAAATAATATTGTGTTCTTCTATGTCTTTTATGAGAGATTTTCTTCATAAAGACATTAGTTACTCTCACCCTTATATTTACATATTTTTTGTCATTATGACTAACCTCACATTTGATTATCTTTTGTAGTTGGTTATTATTTGTGCAGATAGATCATTTTTGTAGGTTGATATTTTATCTGGCAACCATGCTGATTTTTCTTATTAACTATAATACTTCGGTTTGTTTGTTGAATCTGTTGCCAGCATTTTTCAGATAAGCATATTCTCACCATATAATAACGGTTTTTTGTTTTGTTTTATTTTAAAGATTTTATTCATTTATTTGACAGAGAGAGAGATCACAAGTAGGCAGAGAGGCAGGCAGAGAGAGAGAGGAGGAAGCAGGCTCCCCACTGAGCGGAGAGCCTGATGCGGGGGCTCAATCCGAGGACCCTGGGATCATGACCTGAGCTAAAGGCAGAGGCTTTAACCCACTAAGCCACCCAGGTGCCCCCAAATAATAACAGTTTTATCTCCTTTCCAATCCTTCCATTTTTCATTAACTTATTTTTTCTTTATTACCGCTGATCAGAGCTGACAATAAAATGTTAATGGTAGCGATGATAGATGGGAGAATTATGATCTTGTGTCTGATCTTAAAGAGAATAAATTTAAAGTTTCTCCATTGGGGCACCTGACTGGTTCAGTCAGTGGAGCATGTGATCCTTGATCTCAGGGTTGTGAGTTTGAGCCCCATGATGGGTGCAGACATAACTTAATAAAATCTTTCAGAAAAAATTTTTAAAAAATAATTCTCCAATAGTTGTAATACTGGTTTTAAAAAATATATAACTTTTAACAGGTCAAAAAATTTTCCTTCTATTTCTGCTTTGCTAACTAGTTTTTTTTCTTATTTTTTCTTTCTTCTTTCTTTTCTTCCTTCCTTTCTTTTTAGAGAAAACAGAAAGGGTAATAATATCTATCTTTTTGTGTACTTATGCTCCAGGAACTATGCAATGTACCTAAATGCATTGCTCCTTTTTATTCTCACAGGGACTTTAGGAAATATATAATATTAATCTCCATTTTACCCGTGAGGAAATAGAGCCTCAGAGAGGTTCAATTTTAATACATTATCCAAAGAATGATGGGAAGATGGTACTCAAACATTGGTTAGGCTGCCTTCAAAGGCAGAATTTTAATGAAATGCCAACATCAATGCATTATTTAGGACCTTCTGTAAGTCCCTTATTTACTTCTTTCTATTAACTCTGAGTATGATCAAACTTATCAGCATCCTCTCAGGGATGACCATGACTTCTGATTTACTTGACCAGCTTTATTTCTACCACTCCCAGAGCTCCCCTATCAACCTCTGACCTTTCCATCATTGAAGAAACTCTACCTGCACATTAATCAGAGAAGCGGTATTAAATCAACTTCTCAGTTAAATTTTTCTCACACGAGGCAGGATCCAACTTTTATGTTAAACACTGAGGAATGTCAACAAGTCAGGATGTTTTTGCTTAAAAATCTCTATTTTAATATTTTTAAAAGTTTTTATTTTAGAATAATTATACTTTGACAAGAAGTTTTTTTTTTTAAAAGCACATCCAGGGGCTCCTGGGTGGCTCAGTTGGTTAAGCCTCTGCCTTCGGCTCAGGTCATGATCCCTGGGTCCTGGGATCAAGTACCACATCAGGCTCCTTGCTCAGCGGGGAGCCTGATTCTCTGCCTCTGCCTGCCTCTCTTCCTACTTGTGCTCTCTCTCTCTCTCTCTTTCTCTCTGATAAATAAATAAATAAATAAATAAAATCTTAAAAAAAAAAGCATGTTCAAAGAGGTCTTCTGTACCCTTTACCCAGTCTCCCCCAATGGTATCACTGTGTAGAACTATAGTACAATATCAAACTAGGAAATTGTGTAAAGGTCACAGAGATTATTCAGATTTCACCAGTTTCCCATACAGTCATGTGTGTGTATGTGTGTGTGCATGTGTGTGTCTCTGTGTGTGTGTAGCTCTATGCAACTACATGATGTGTAGATCTGCATGAACACCACCACAGTCAAGATACAGAATTGTTCCCAGAGCCCCTCATGATACCACTTATAGCCACATCCACCCCCTTTACCCCTACCAATCACTAATCTAATCTTCATTTCTAATTTTGTTATCTCAATAACATCATTTAAATGGGATCATACAGTATGTGACCTTTTGGATTGACATTTTTCACTAGGCATGATTTCCTAGAGACTTAACCAGGTTGTTGCTTGTAACAATAATTCCTTCCTCCTTCCCTCCCTTCCTCTCTCCCTTCCTTTTTTTGAGGGAAAGAGTGGGGAGAGGCGGAGGGAGAGGGAGAGAGAGAACCTTAAGCAGGCTCCATGCTCAGCACGGAGCCCCATGTGGGGCTTGATCTCATGACCCTGATATCATGACCTGAGCAGAAATCAAGAGTTGGACTGTTAACCAACTGTGCCACCAAGGCACCCCAATGGTTCGTTGTTTTTTTTTTTTTTATTGTTGAGTGTCTTTTCATGGTATGGATGCATCACAGTTGGTTTAACCATTCGTCTACTGAAATGTATCTGGATGGTTGCCAGTGTTTAGATATCACAAAGAAAGCTGCTATAACTGTTAGCACACGTTTTGGTGTGAATGTAAATTTTTATTTCTCTGAGAAAAAAGACTGAGTTCAATTTTGGATGTTTTTTGTCTATGGACAAGGTAGCTGTGTTGCACGACTACACATTTATATGGTCATCTATAAAAATGGCTACCCTCACTTTGGAGTTGTATAGTACACAGTCTGCACAACCATATACAATAGTCTCATCTCTGGAATCCAGGTAGAACTGTCCAAAAGACAACTGGATATAAGCTTGATATTTGGGAAGAAGGATGTCTGGGTAGTGTTGGCATAGATTTACATGGTTAGGGGTGGAGAATACATAGAAATGTACATTGAGAAAGAAACACATGCTGTGAATAGAACCAACACTCAGTTGTAATCAAATGTATGATTCAGTTGGATTCTTTCCATATACCTATACTCAAATATTACAAATATCTGTTTTATAGTTGCTAGGCTCTTCTCTCTCATCCTGTACATGCTGCATACAATAGCATCTGTACTGAATCTTTTATAGCTTAACTACAGATGCCTCACTTCCCTAAAAATCAGATAATTCTAAAACGAGCAAAAACTAATATGTCTACAGGTCGATTTGGTTGAAAAATGACAAAAAAAATGTATTGCCCAACAAATGCATCCACAAGTTTTATAAGAAGAGATTAGTTTGTAAAAATGGGCAAAGATTCAGAAGTCTTTATCTTCTTTAGTTAAAATGAGGAACTCCTGGGACGCCTGGGTGGCTCAGTTGGTTAAGCAGCTGCCTTCGGCTCAGGTCATGATCCCAGCGTCCTGGGATCGAGTCCCACATCGGGCTCCTTGCTCGGCAGGGAGCCTGCTTCTCCCTCTGCCTCTGCCTGCCACTCTGTCTGCCTGTGCTCGCTCTCTCTCTCTCTAACAAATAAATAAATAAAATCTTTAAAAAAAAAATGAGGAACTCCTCCTAAGTTGTGTTTATTCGTATGCATTCATTCTGCACATTACTATCATGAATCTTTCTGGTTGATGGCTAGTCTCTTTAAAAAACATTTAATCTCTTGAAAGGATGTCAGATTGAGACTGAATTATGACACAAAAATTGAACCTTACTCTTTTTTTAGGACCACATTTGCTACTTTTGAAATAATCTCACTGATTTTTGTGAACTCTTCCTAGAGGGTACATAATGAGACTAAATAACTTGACAATTTGAACAATACAGGTATTTCTGAACCCATATTTTTTAAGGATTGTTGACCTTCAATGTCAAAGTGTGATTCTCTTGGAATATCTGTTTACCCATCTACTTCTTTTTTTTTTTTTAAAGATTTTATTTATTTGTCAGATAGAGAGGGCAGGAGCGAGCACAGGCAGACAGAGTGGCAGGCAGAGGCAGAGGGAGAAGCAGGCTCACCGCCGAGCAAGGAGCCCGATGTGGGACTCGATCCCAGGATGCTGGGATTATGACCTGAGCCGAAGGCAGCCGCTTAACCAACTGAGCCACCCAGGCGTCCCTACCCATCTACTTCTTAATTCATGAAATCTTTAGGTGCTGAGCCAGTGTATAAATCAGACATGGAAATAAACTTGTTATGTTATAAACATAACTTACTTCTGCTCAAATTGTGTCACTCAGTTTAATCACATTTACTTGTATCTTTTTGTGGTTGTTTTTTTTTTTTTTTTTTGAGAAAGAGAGAGAGAGAAAGAATATATGTGAGCTGGGGGAGGGGGCAGAGGGAAAGAATCTTAAGCTGACTCCATGCTCAGCGTGGAGTGGGATGCAGAGCTTCATCCACAATCCTGAGATCATGACCTGAGCCAAAATCAAGAGTCAGATGCTTAAACCACTGCACCACTCAGGCACCCCCAGTTTAATCACATTTAAATCAATAAAATGATTGTGCTAGTTTCCAAAAATTAATCCTCCCTCAAAGAACTAAAATTTACCACTGTTGAGAAGACTCAAGCTAATGATCTATAGACTGTGAGGATATTCTTGAAGACAAGTCCCACAAAGTTTTGAAATGAGTATAATAGAGTTGGTCAAGATGGCTCCTTTGAAGGATTGTTATGTGTATAAATCAATTTAGTTACATTATTTGATTGTAATAGTTGTATGTTTTTGTGGAAAGAACATGGATTTTGTATCAGGCATACTTGACTTCAGTTACTGATTTTACCTCTTAAAAAGATTTAGGACAATGGGCCATTTGTTTATTTTGTGTTTTTTTTTTTAATTTTTAGGTTTTCCCCAATTTTTTATTCTAGTAAAATACTCAGGACATAAAATTTACTATCTTAATCATTTCTAAGTGTACATCAGTCTTATTACAGACATATTGTAACCACACCACCGTCTATCTCTAGAACTCGTTTCATCTTGCAAAACTGAAATCCATACCCATTAAACAACAGCTACCGAAAAACTCACCACAAAAAAAAAGAACAGGAGGCAGGACCAAAGGCTAGGGACCTAATCAATACAGACATTGGTAATATGTCAGATCTGGAATTCAGGATGACGATTCTCAAGGTTCTAGCCAGGCTCGAAAAAAGGCATGGAATATATTAGAGAAACCCTGTCAGGAGAAATAAAAGCCCTTTCTGGAGAAATAAAAGAACTAAAATCTAATCAAGTTGAAATAAAAAAAGCTATTAATGAGGTGCAATCAAAAATGGAGGCCCTTACTGCTAGGATAAATGAGGCAGAAGAAAGAATTAGTGATATAGAAGACCAAATGACAGAGAATAAAGAAGCTGAGCAAAAGAGAGACAAACAACTACTGGACCACGAGGGGAGAATTCGAGAGATAAGTGATGCCATAAGATGAAACATTAGAATAATTGGGATTCCAGAAGAAGAAGAAAGAGAAAGAGGAGCAGAAGGTATACTGGAGAGGATTATTGTAAAGAATTTCCCTAATATAGCAAGGGGAACAAGCATCAAAATCCAGGAGGTGCAGAGAACACCCCTCAAAATCAATAGGAATCGGTCTACACCCCACCATCTAATAGTAAAATTTACAAGTCTTAGCAACAAAGAGAAAATCCTGAAAGCAGCACGGAACAAGAAGTCTGTAACATACAATGGTAAAAATATTAGATTGGCAGCAGACTTATCCACAGAGACCTGGCAGGCCAGAAAGAACTGGCATGATATATTCAGAGCACTAAACGAGAAAAACATGCAGCCAAGAATACTTTATCCAGCTACGTTATCATTGAAAATAGAAGGAGAGATAAAAAGCTTCCAGGACAAACAAAAACTGAAAGAATTTGTAAACACCAAACCAGCTATACAGGAAATATTGAAAGGGGTCCTCTAAGCAAAGAGAGACCCTAAAAGTATTATCAGAAAGGAACAGAGACAATATACAGTAACAATCACCTTATAGGCAATACAATGGCACTAAATTCATATCTTTCAATAGTTACCCTGAATGTAAATGGGCTAAATGCCCCAATCAAAAGACACAGGGTTTCAGAATGGTAAAAAAAACAAAACCCATCAATATGCTGCCTACAAGAAATTCATCTTAGACCTGAAGACACCTCCAGATTGAAAGTGAGGGGGTGGAAAACAATTTACCATGCGAATGGACATCAGAAGAAAGCTGGGGTGGCAATCCTTATATCAGATCAATTAGATTTTAAGCCAAACACTATAATAAGAGATGAGGAAGGACACTATATCATACTCAAAGGGTCTGTCCAACAAGAACATCTAACAATTTTCAATATCTATGCTCCTAATGGGAGCAGCCAACTATATAAACCAATTAATAACAAAATCAAAGAAACACATTGACAAGAATACAATAATAGTAGGAGACTTTAACACACCCCTCACTGAAATGGACAGATCATCCAAGCAAAAGATCAACAAGGAAATAAAGGTCTTAAATGACACACTGGAGCAGATGGACATCACAGATATATTCAGAACATTCTATCCCAAAGCAACAGAATGCATATTCTTCTCTAGTGCCCATGGAACATTCTCCAGAATAGATCATATCCTGGGTCATAAATCAGGTCTCAACCAGTATCAAAAGATTGGGATCATTCCCTGCATATTTTCAGACCACAATGCTCTGAAGCTAGAACTCAATCACAAGAGGAAATTTGGAAAGAGCACAAATACATGGAGACTCAACAGCATCCTTCTAAAGAATGAATGGGTCAACCAGGAAATTAAAGAAGAATTGAAAAAAACCATGGAAACAAATGATAATGAAAACACAACGGTCCAAAATCTGTGGGACACAGCAAAGGCAGTCCTGAGAAGAAAATATATAGCGATACAAACCTTTCTCAAGAAACAGGAAAGGTCTCAAATACACAATCTAACCCTACACCTAAAGAAGCTCGAGAAAGAACAACAAAGAAAGCCTAAAACCAGCAGGAGAAGAGAAATAATAAAGATCAATGCAGAGATCAATGAAATAGAAACCAAAAAAACAA